>JNEK01002715.1:0-71117 GCA_000697295.1 Mucor indicus B7402
CGCTGACCGTCTTGGGTTTGTTTTGTTCGCAAAGTTTCCTAAATTTCCTTGATTTGGTCTCTTTCGCTCTCTGGTTGCTTGTGTAGCGATAGATGTAGCCATCGTGTCTTGATTCACATTTTTCGCCCATACAAAATAACATATCCCGTCGACCAGGATCTATGAAAACACACTTGTTGGTGGTGCGTTGAAGTTCTTCGTTGCTCAATGTATTGATGTATGGAAACTCGTTTTCGTCTGTTTGGACGCGGATACCTGTATTCTTTGTTCCACCTTTGCTGGTTTCCTTGTTCTGCTTTAAAATCGAAACACCAACTCCATCTGTCTGTATCATTCCTCGAAACCTAAGCGACTTCGACTCCCCTTGAGCTTTTAGAGCCCTGCAAGAAATATCAACGACTTTTCCCCAGATAAAGTATTTGTCAAAGTGAGATCTTCGAGAGTCTTCTAAAATACTGTTGTTCAATATCAAAGTATCGATTGTTATGTAGCACGGTATACGCGTTCGTCTTAAGGGGAAGCATGCAAATGGTTTGGCGCCTAAACGTTCACACAGATCATTTAATTTATAATACGCTTTCAGGTGAGCAATAGGATTTGCTTTGCAATCGTAATATATATTGTTATTCTTGAATCTATAATTCGGGTCATACACTTCAAAGAAATCGCGTAAATGTTGAATCGCATTTTCTGTTAATTGATTCATCGGTAAATTTTGAATGTTTCCTGACGCGACTGCCAACTTTAATTCTGTGCAAGGCAGTGTTATCTCATTTCGAATGATCTCCTTGATCCTTTCTTCAGAAACTTTTTGTTTTTTTAATGCTTTTCTTCTTGCTTCTGTTCTTTCTTTTTGTCGCGTCAGTAAATTGATGAACATTCTGAGCTTGTTGCCAAACTGCAAGATAATCCCGTTCTTGTAAGCAGTATCCACTTTTGTGCACTCGTACGCAGATATTTGCTGGGAATATTTTAATTCAAGAGGAATGTATCCACAAAGTCGACAATATTCGTCCAAGTATCTCTTTATCAAATTTCTAAAATCGGTAGTCTTTGTTGATTTTGGGGCCGGTAACTTTCTTGTATGGTGTACAAGTGAAGAGAATACTTGCATGTAAAAATCTTTTTGGGCGTATTTTTCAATATCAAAAGTTTCATCTCTTTTTAGCTCGCTGATGAATATGAATTTGGTGAAAGCAAAAGTGTGAGACACAAGCGTATTGACAGAGCGCACAAGTTGTTCAAGCCGGGGAAGGTATTGAGGTTTCCACCCTATCCCAGCTATAGAGCTTTTAATTGTTATTATTTTTAAAGGATTCACGTTGATTCAATTGATCGTTTATGGTGTATAACAGGAAGAAAGAGTAAATAGTGATCTTTGATAGACAACTTTGATGCTTTATTTAAACGCCTGACGAAGCCTTCAAGTCCCGATCTCTGATTAATTAATGAATGAATAGCTGTATAAATATTTTATGTAACCGTCTCTTACATTACTAGGATGAGGGATCAGTTTTACCAGAAGAGAATACTCATACTAACGTCTTTCAATGTTCATCCATTGTATCTCCAGAAATTATTATCTATTAATCATGCGTTACATACCACATTATCACACGTTCTAAACAAGTACATATATCTATAAGATATCAGTTGATGTTTTGATTTCTATTTATCCAAACTCATTTTTATTTTGTCCAAAATAGGTAAGACAATAGTCCAATAATTAACTCTGATTCGTCTAAAATCATTTTCTTTTTATCTGAAAAAAATTTTTATATTTTCCAAAATAGGTAAGCTAAGTATCCAAAAATTAATTTCAATTCGTCCAGAAAAAAATTAACTTCGTCTGAATTTGAAGTAGAAATACTGTATTAATTTTGTGAGATGAATTGACGGCTCGAACATGTCTAAATAGGTTATCAGAAAATTTAAAAGTCACGAGTTAAACAGGTGCTATATTTGCGTGCGCCATTTAAATTGTTTATGAAAATACTATTACAGTGAATGGGGTGGCCATCTTTTGTTCATTAAGCTCGTTTTCATGCATAATTTTTTTTCCTTCCTTCTTTCCACTCTCTTTTCTTGTGATCACACATACACTACTTCTTTTTTTTTTTTGTTTGTTTATTCTTAAAAGAAAAAAGCAAGTGTGAATATGTTGTCTCATAACAGCAAGCAATTCGATAGAGCTTCTCTACTAGTGAATCATTCACCAGATCAAAGCAACTCGGAAGTGGATAACAGCAAAAAAGTAAAAGTTTTTAACAAAGAAACGTGTTGTAAATTTAATTTATACATTTTAAGGAACAATTGCGCCGTCAACCAGTAAAATCAAACAAAAAGAGACAGGCGCCAAATTATGTAAAGATTTTGTCAAGGCAAAAGCAAAAAGGGATTACATACGAACTTGTATTGGAGGTATCTTACTATATAAGAACATCAGACAGGTATATATGGTCTTTTTCATCTATGCTCCAAATACATATTGACCCTAGTTTAAAGTTGGTTGGAAAGGTTTATTCACGATGGTGGTATGCAAATCCTTGCAAAAGAACTTGGCAAACTCCACAAAAAAACAGACAGGTTATTAAAAAGTAATACTCACCTTTCGCATCATCTGATCTATGTACATGTATATAGAGTACAAAACGATTATAAAATAGAGTTTGAACTACTAAAATGCCTTCATACATTAATGAACAAAAAGGTAACTCATTCAACAGCACACGACATATACTAATAACCAACCACGATGCAGTCTGGTTTGCATGAAGCCTTTAGGCATTCAAGAATCATTGATAATTTTTGCATTTCAGTTTTATCACCTTATATTCCTGCAAGAACACAAGCGTGTGAATCACTTTCCGCTTTTTGCTGCTTGCCCAATGGAAGAGCCATGGTATTGGAAGGTTTGGAATTATTGAAACAATTCGGACCTCAATTCACTCGATTTGGCGCATGGATGCAAGCAATAGAAAAAACATTGGATGGAAGAGGGAAAATGGGATCAGCTGTAGGAGCCAGTCACGACTTGAGATTTACAGGCGATTTTCAAATCATCCAATACATGGTATAAAGAAATTGAGGTACTAGCATAGTAGTGCATTTACTCACTTTTCTTACTTAGTTTATCAGTGTCTTGTTCATCAGTACGCTCATTTGTTCTGATATTACCGATGACCGAAACGAACGGGTGAAACTGCATCATGAGCTGGAGCAAGCTGGTTTGTATAACGTATTCCAGAAAATGGAGTCACTGAATCACGATCATATTCACCTTGCGATTCAAAAATACCGTGATGAGGTGGATACCTATGCATCCCACGAAACAGAGCAGACCTATCAGCATCTTGATATTCAACAGATATATCAAATGCTGTTGGATCAAATTCAAGACACACCATCTTTTCAGCTACTACATAATATCATGTCATGTTTACTAAAAATACAAGATAGCCCAAACAAAGCGTATGTATAATTAGACTTTTCAACTTTGTTTATCTAACCTTCCGTTGAAGTTACGATCAATTTCAATTGATGAATGCATTGACTCAACAAGTGGCGGTAGGTGAACCAATTCGTGTTCCTGACCATTTACAGGGCCTTAACGTAAAGCAACTCATACCAAGATTCTCTACTTTTGATTACACAGATATTAAAGCTGAGCAAAGACGCTCACACTCAAGTAAGTATACATATATACTCAAGAGTCAGCAATTTTCTCATACGTATATTAGGCACCTCAGGGGACTCGATTGGAACGCTTGAAGCAAAGATTGAATGCTTAGAAAAAGACCTTAGTTTAGCAAAACAAACAAACGCTATGCTAAGAATCATGTTCAAGAATACAGAAGAGCGCTACAAGTCAGAGCTTCTCGATACAGAGTCGAAGATGCGTAAACTACACGATTCAGTTCGAAACTTGACAGAATACGGTAATCCTTCACCCAAAAGACGAAACGCACGAAACCAACAAGCAGATGTCAAGAAAGCAGTAGTCGTGAAATCGAGTCTACCTGAAGAATCTCAGTCGATCATGAGTCGATCGCCGTCAGGATCGATGTCGTCCACTGATAATTGGAAACAAAATTTCAAGTCAAAGATAGGTCAGTTAGTCCGTAAAACAAGCCAAAAGAATACTCAAAATCAAGAGACAGAGGAAACACCCGTTTTTAACGAGTTGAGTCGGTCTATTTTCCACATGGCTGAAGGTCCACCTCCTCCACC
The DNA here is from genome assembly GCA_000697295.1 of Mucor indicus B7402. Lineage (NCBI taxonomy): Eukaryota > Fungi > Mucoromycota > Mucoromycetes > Mucorales > Mucoraceae > Mucor > Mucor indicus. Next base: position 4,231 of record JNEK01002715.1, read on the forward strand.
TCCGCCTCCTCCATCTCACTCTATGGGCGATACCCTCCCACTTCTTATAGGACGTAAGCCAAGCGCATTCCGAGCCAAACAAAAACTCAAATTTGTCGAATGGGAAAAAATAAACCATATCGAAGAAACAGTATGGAGCGAGTTAGAAAAAGACATGCCCAACACCGAAGACACCGTCATGGAATATCAACTTGCCAACGCTGGTGTTTTTGATGAAGTCGAACGAACATTTGCTCAAAAACCTTCTGTCCTAAAAACTACTACACCTCACCAGCGTTCCTTTTCGTTATTGGAGACAAAGAAGGCACACAACATAAGTAAAGCCAAAAAAAAAAAAAACCTAACAAGCTATTTTATGCTGAACATATGTTAGATATTTTCCTTCAAAAGATGATCAAAAAGATACCATTACAAGAGATCCAGTCTTCGTTTTTGGCATTGGATCCTTATTTTAACGATGAGCAAATTATTTTGAATTTAATAAAGTATTTGCCTACTGAAGAAGAGAAAAAGAAGCTAATAGTGTATGATAATGATGTAAAGGAATTGGGAGTTCCTGAAAAATTCTGCATACAAGTAAGATGCTTTTTGTTGTTGTTGTTGTAACTCCCTTTAATGTTTGGTTGCTAATAGATGGTGAAAATACCAAGGTTGAAAGAGCGCTTAGAATCAATGTTATTCAAGTCTACTTTTTGGGAGAGATACACTTTGCTTCACAAGGTGAGTTTTTTAACTATTTCAGCAGAGTATCAACTCTTATTCAATAGCAAATGACATCGGTCTATAACGCGTCGCTGGCATTAAGAGATGCTAAACATTTTAAGGAGCTACTTCATGTAAAAAACTTTTTTTTTTTTTTTTTTGCATAGTAATGATTAAACTTTTCTTCAGCTAGCACTTTTACTTGGTAATTTCTTGAATGGTGATACATACCGTGGCGGCGCTTTCGGTTTTAAAATAGCTAGTATGAATCGACTCATTGACACAAAAGGGTCTCTAAAATCAACGACACTGCTGCATTTTTTAGTGGAAGCTGTGGAAAAAAACTTTCCAAATGTCTTGGGGTTTCTTGAAGAACTGGATGAATGCAGTCTAGCATCAAAAGGCAAGTATATTGTATAATCACTTTGTAATATAAATACAGCCATTAACCCATAAAAAAGTTTCTCGTGGCGAAATGAGCATTGAATACCAATCGATTGAAACAGATTTAAAAAAGTTGGAAATAGAGTTAGAACAGCACTATCCAATGAGAGACAACGATATATTCTCAACGACCATGCATCGATTTTATAAAGACGCCACTACCGAATTCAAACGTATTGTTATGCTTTCCACAAAAATGGATGAATCCTACGAACGCTGCGTGCGATTCTACGGTGAAGACCCACATAAAATGCAACCTGATGAATTTTTCGGCATTTTCAAAGAGTTCGTCACGAGTTGGGGAAAATGCTCTGTAGAGAATAAAGAGACAAGACTAAGGCAAGATCGGCTAAAAAGGCAAAAGATAAGAAAGCGAGTGAGTAGTGCCAACAAAGAAAGCGCGATCCTGCACTGTCTATTGGATAAACTGAAGAAAGACACAGTGGGAAGGAAAAGGAGACGTCATCGATCAGTGACAAGTAGTAGTATTCCATTGTCGAGCCAGCACCCATCCGATTCAACCTATGCAAAAGCAAGTCGTATGCTGTCAAATATTCAAACCGAAAATGGGAGTTCCATAGAAGAGCAAAAGTCAGCGGCGATGGATAGAAGAAGAAAAAGCTCACCTTCTATTCCTACCACTCATTATAACGGACTCTTACTCAATGGGGAAGAAGATAAACCAATAACGGAAGAAGTAAGATCATCATCAGATATCGTAATGCCAACTACCAGTCACTCCACTCGATCTTTTCATTTAACACCGTCCATGAAAACAACAAAACCCGTAAGAGCAAGGAAGACGAGCAAGCGACTCATCTTTGATCATAATCTAAGAGTTCGTGGTAAACGAACAAGCACTCGTTAAAGAATTTTAAGTTTAAATCTTATGCTACTATGCCCTTTCAATGACGTATATATGTATGTTTATCAGTTTCATTCATTTATTGAAAAAAAATAAAAACAGTATAGTATATATGTAGTATGTGCTTTATACGAGGGTTTTGGGTTTATGATTATACAGTTTAAGCCAAGAGAGAGCCAGCAACAAGAGCAAGAACCAAGACTTGCATCATGACAGCGGTTGAAAGACCGCCCATCAAAGAGAGACCAGCACTTGTACTGGTATTAGAAGCAGCAGCAGGTGAAGTATTGGTAGCACTAGCTGCAACAGAAGAAGCTTTTCCTTGGAGTGATTCAATAGGATTGGCTGAGGAAGTCTGAGCACTAACAACAGCAATAATGCAAGCAATGGCTAAAAGGGCGATGTAAAATTTGGCGTTCATTTTCACAGATATTATTAAAAAAATTTAAAAAAAAAAAAAAGTAAAAAAAAAATAAAACAGAAGACCTTATATAGACGCTTTTTTTTTTTAATAACAGAGACAGGGAAAATACCATCAATATGATATCATGTAGAATTACGTTATAATAAACAAAAAAAGACTTATCTTGGTAAAAGGGAAAAACAACAAAAAAAAAAAATAGAAGCGGAGCTAAAGGGGTAATAACGTTCTTGTATAAAGTTTTTCTGCTTTAAATTCAGATTTTTTCTGTACGAATGGAAATTGATTTTTAGACAACTATCTTCCTTATTTTGGAAAATAAATAAAATATTTTCAGATATAAAAGAAACTATTTTAGACGAATCAGAGTTAATTTTTAGACTGTTTGCTTACCTTTTTTAGACAACAGAAAAGAGAATTTAGACAGAAAGTTTTTTTGATTATGTTGCGTCCCCAGTTGCGTCCCCGCATTTCCGATTTTTTTCTTCTGTTTAGTGTTTTTAAAAAAAAAAGTCAGTTTGCAAATCTGTTGTGCTATGTATAGTGAATCAGTCTTTCGTAAAAAATAAAAATACAATAAAAAAACAACCATTTATAAAAATACAATTTACAACAGTATACGCATCATCTTATTCTTTATAATTACAGGTGCTTTAAATTGCATATCATGCCCACCTTAGGTAGAATTGCGTGGCTGGTGTAATAGCAATATAAAGGGGATATACATAGATAAAACTAGTAATTAAACAATGTTTGTACATAGTTGAAGGTTGCATCGGCTAATTTCTTGTTGGCTACGAAAAGTAGTGCTGAGGTTGACTGTGCCAAAGAACTCACTCCTTTTTGTTCCGACAATGCTTGAAGAATATCCGTATTTTCATTGTCTTTAATCATCCCCTTGATATTTTTAATGATTTCATTCAATTTCTTATCTGTTGACTCCATAGCAAAGTATTCATTGATATCTTTAATCTTTTTCAATCCGCTACAGCACTCGAAAACAAATGAAAAAAACAATGAAATTTCTCGGCATGAATTGGCTGATGAACTCCCATATCCATTGTTTGGAAGCATGTATAAAGTAAATAAAGTGGCTGGCTGCCGTAAGTTATTTTTAAATAGGTTGGAGCAATAGCAAAGGTAAGTGGATTTATGAGTGAATGCAGAATTCAACTGTCGGCATAAACTAGATTTGTTTACTTGACTGGTATTCTCTCCAAACTTCTCAATCTTGTTTTTTTTGAAAAAATAAACAAGATGTATTCAAATTCTGATTTTGCAATAGAGGCTGACATTGAGGTCCAAATATAACTGAGCTGTCACAGGTGGGATATATCATCAAGCTACCAGTAATCAAGGTTGACACTTGGCACACAACAAAATCTGCGACAACAAAATTATGATGTACTATTTGCACAAATGCAGTACACAGGACAAGCATCACAAGGTATTGTTATTGTTGTAGTATCGTGCTACGCATTGTTGTATTATAGATAATTAGGAAAGCGTGGTTGATAGAATCAATATATTGAGTACTTCAAATTTAACAATCTTTACACTTTTTTCATAAATTACTGGTTCACTTCAGGAAACTAAATTTCACAGAGTTATTTTTACTAGTGCTTAAATTAGAAAACACACTCTTTGCAAATGAATTTCCCACTTTCACTTGACGCTCATTTTTGCTTTAAATGTATACAAGTTAAGAAATTTATTTGCAAAGAGTGTGCCTTTTAAGCACTATGAAAATAAAATTCGGGGACTGTGAAATCTGAAAATAACTCTGTGAAATCTAGTTTTTTTCCAGACGAACAAATCATGATTGTACTTCTTACCTGTAAAAACCCTTAAGCCACTGACCCACTGGCGTGAGCCGATGCATCCAAATTCAAGGTGGAGCTTTGTCTTTTGAAGACGTTTGGGCGTTCATTATCATTCCAGATAGATTTTGAAATGGTGAACGTGTTTTTGCTTGCGAGGACATCACGGTTCCAATAAATATTACAATTTTTGCAGATGAATACTTGGTGGATTTCGCAAAGACCGTGTTTGAAGTTTTCGAGCGAATTTTACAAGCAACTATTACATGTCTATAAGAGAAATCAATATCGCGCATGTAATATGAACACATGTGTGTTTTACTTTTGATGTATTGTACTCATCAATGGCCAAAAGCAAAAGCTCACCAACTCTTTCTCTCATCTTCAACCGCCGGTATATCTTCTCGGCAACACCACATCTCAAACCTTTGAATTCAACTTGGGACTTGTTTTTTTAGGCCATTCCCAAACACCACCAGAGGCATTTTCTTGCGGTCACCCTCGTCAAACCTTTCTTTGTAGTTTCATAAAAAAAAAAGGTTAATGCTCTCAGAAGACAAATATAAAGAATGTACCTTAATTTTTTCTTTCCGATTTTTGAGAAAGTGTATTTAGAACGGCTGCTCTGGCATCTTGACAGAGTCTATTTTTTCTTTTCTGCCTATTCTTCCTACGTTTGTTATATTTCTTGGATCCATTTATCAAAACGTTGACAGCATTCTCTGGTTATCACATATATTGCCTTGAAAACGAATGGCTAACTCCTTGGCATATTGAATTCCGCACAGTCTTGCCTGTCTTTTCAGTAATCGCCCTTCTCGGGTGTTTACATAAGATGTATAGAATAAAAGTAAAGAACAATCATAAAACCCGTTCCTATTTAATAAACAATAAAAAAAACGCTGCCAAGTTGTGGTCTTTGTTATGCTCCTTTGTTGTTCTACAATGAGAAATAGAGTTCATTGTTTGGAGAAGAGTCAGATATACAAAGAACATATATTATATTGTTCAACAGAAATCCATGTATAATGAACATGTGCATTTAGCAAAATCAGAGATCCCTTTTTTCAAGTCTATACGTCAGACTTTTCGCCTAATTTAAACATGTGTTATACACCTTTTTGCTTGAAAGTTCGTGTCACTTTACATCATTCCTTTTTTCCTTATTTGACTTTTTTTCTATATATACTCTTGTTTATTGAACGAGTAATGTGACAATAAAAAACAGGAATGCGAGTAGTGTTGTTGATATAGATTTAGAACTTGCTTCACTTAAGGATTCGCCATAAATCCAAAACTGCGTGCTGTCATTAGGATGACTAAACAAAATATTGACAGCTGTCTTTTCATCTTGCCTTCCTCTCACTTTGTAACCTGTATGAATGGCATTATCAATGACTGTCTTATTTTCGCTATAATAAGATCCAGTATTGTTGATTGTAAAATCTTCTGTGATTAAGCTAGAAACTTTCTTCAAATAACTTGCAAGTTGCGGTGGTGTGTAGTTTGTTTGTGAAAGAAATATAGCCATTGAACCAGCAACATCTATATACAAAAATTGAGTTTTTTTTTTTTTTTTTGGAATATAAATGAATAACAAGGATTTACGTGGAGCTGCCATGGAAGTTCCTGTTAAAGTCTTGGTAGCTGTTGTTGATGTTGGCCAAATCGATTTGATGTTTGTTCCTGGAGCAAAGCTAATAATAATAAAATGCATTTTAGGTTCAAGAAATATAAACATTTTATGGGCTCGTACATGTCAACACATTTGCCAAAGTTTGAATAATAAGAAACAGAGTCATCTTCGTCAATAGCACCAACTGTCACTGCTCCTGAGGTTGATCCAGGACTATATAAACATGCATCTTCACCATAATTACCAGCTATAGTACGTGTTAAAGTAAGTTAATTTAGAGTAGAATATATGCATATCTACCAGCAATAACAAAATGAATACCAAGAGATATAGCTTCTTCAATGGCATCGTTTGTTGCTTGACTGTAAAAAGAACCTAGTGACAGACTTATAGCTGTTAACTTCCTTTATGTAAAATAGATTGACTTTTTCTTTACTTGACAATGCTTTTGGCATTAGGCTTAGATTTATGCTGTTCAACCACCCATTGAAGTCCAGTGAGAAGATCAGATAAGTGGCCGTTACCTTCATCGTCTAAAGTTTTGACAGATACAATTTCCGCAGATTTGGCAACACCATATTTTTTCCCGCAGCAGACACCAGCAACAAAGGTACCGTGTCCATTGTAATCGAATGGGTCATTTGTATCGCCAACAACAGTTTTTCCTACAGTTACACGACCAGTAATGTCTTCATGGTCTTCGCGAATACCAGAGTCCAATAAGTAGATTGTCACTCCTTGACCCTATATAAGGATGAATATACATAAAAGAGAGACACTTTATATATACCTGGTTAGTGGCGAATTTATATTGACCATCGGTGCCTGTACGCTGATCTATTCTATCAAGGCCCTACATAGAGAATATCAATAAAAAAAAAAAAAAAGGTTTTCATTCATGCTGCCATTATACCCAGCTGGGTGGATTTGTTTGTATAAACTCTTGTAAAGAAAATGTTGTGTCTTTCACATAATAATGAACGGCATCGTTTTCGTTCGTATTATAGGTTATATCTTTATCTGTTGTTGTTCCATTTGGTATTGACAATAAGTTTTCCAATGTGGCGGCATGAAATGTGCCTGAATACCATTTGAAGTTTCCAATAGAATTGTATTCTTTTTTAGGTGATGCAGTAGAGGCTATTGCTCTATTTGATGTACTATTAGCTGCGAGGTGATTTTTCATTAATTGAATCTGGCTGCTAATTCTCGCAGAGTTTGTGTCTGGTTTGAACACGATAATATATGAACTTGATTCAATTAATTCTGGTTGAGCTGGTGATGTGCTATCATTGGCTAAAATAGCTGATATAAAGGATAGAATGGTTAAAAAAGATAGGTATGATTTTTTTCGAGTTTTGGGCATCTTCTTCTTTTATAACATTAAAAAAGAGGTGGAAGAGTTAAATGAGTGGAATGGGGATAATTATTATAAAGAAAGAAGATGTACACAAAGTTAATAGCGCTTTATATAAAAACCTTAGTTGTTGCACAAAATTAGGTGCTATTAATTTTGTATTTCATTGTTTTCACGAAATTGTAATCGATGACTTCTTTGGTGCTGTTTTCTATAGTCATTCTTACAACCATCTTTGTTTATTTTCTATGTTTTAGTTAAATAAAGGCAAGCAAAAGCAGCATCTTAGTCTAAAAAATAAGAACGTGTAACTGGTTACAAGTACTAAAAGCACAGAACACGAGGCAGTTCAGAATTCGCTAGATTCACAATAGAAGACACATCTCCTACTACGTTATACTTGTTGTATGTGAAGAGCGACTACCAATCGCAGCTAACCGATCCGGAAAAAGTATATTATTTATAAGAACCCCCTGCAGCAATCAGTTAAAATACCCTTTTAGCTGAAAAGCGACTACGCAACTAGCCGACGGAAAAAAGCGTTTGTGCACAAACCCTAAAAATCAAGAAGGGGAGATAAAGCAATTCTGTCTTGTACACTAGTTAATCTAATACTCAAACTTAGACGTGCCATATATCTTGTTGACAATTAGAACTTGAAGAAATTGAGAACTTTGCTACTATATTGCTGTCAATATGAAGGTAACAAGACTAACTGAATACAGAGTTCGTGTGGTCCTTAAATTCTGCAAAATCACCAGCTTCCTTTTCTTTGTAATACAAATTACTGGAATGATAATAGATCTATTTGTTGTCTAACAAGGGCTACTCTTCTGGGCAAAAAAAAAAAAAAAAAAAAATAGTTTCTTGGTAATAAATAGATAGATTTGCTGATTTGACAATATGTATATATGTATATATCTCATAAGGACTTTTAACATCCATGTCGGAATTTACGGCTAGTCAGTAGAATTCAGGGGCGAGACATTCATACTGTAATGTCTTTAGCCCTGAAGAAAATATTTGCCTAGTAGCTTTGACTGAAACTGTTTTATTGCACTCGTTCCTTCATTCATATATTATATACAATACACTTTATTTTATAATAATATTCCTCTACACAAAAAAAAAAAAATAATACCGCCAAATTAAGCAGCTTCTTTAGGAGCTTTGTATGCATAATCCCAGCCTTGAGAAGATGGTGTTTCGGTGGGGATCTTTGATTGTTTAGGATATGTAATGTGTCGGCTTTTAACAAGAGCGCCCTTATATAATCTGTCACTTGTCTTTTCTAATTCTGTCATTGCAAGATTCATGGCTCTGAATTGACGTTCGAGAGTACGCTCTTTTTGTTCTCTAGCACGCATTTTATGAAGTTTCCAAGCACGTTCAATGGTTTCATGTTGTTCTAATAATTCACCTTCTAATTGAATGGGTTGTTCTCTACGAACAGGTTCGAATAAAAGTCGACGAATGGTTTCGAGACGAGTATCACCGCCTTGTGTGGAATTAAATCTAGTTTGAATGAGAGTAGCACGTCTAAAAGTGTTGGATTTACACACTGTCTTCAACATCATTAGTATATGTATAAAAAAGAGAGAAGGTTGTCCTTTCAAAATTTCCCTAGCCAGATCCCTGGTCCCACTCAGAAAAATAATTACAAGCCACCCAACAGTGGTTTATTAAAAAAAAAAAAAGTGTTTGCGGTGAATTAATTTATTTGGATATTATATACATGTTACAAAAAGAGGTTTTAATTATCTCTAGTATTTGAGGTATTATTCGACAAGTAAGCAGGCGGAGGTGCAACAACTGTCTCAAGTTCAATTGAAGGTGTTATTTGACCGTAATCAGGTGGTGAAGGGTGTGCTAATAGAACGGCTCCAGAAGATGCAGTAGATAAAGGCGATGGGATATAATCTGAAGTATTACCAGGAGATTGTTGCACGGCAGGTCCAATATCTAAAACAATGTCCATCATAGAAGTATCATAAGCTGGTAATATCTCGCCTTCTTCCACCAGTTCATTTTCTATATTGATTTGAGAGATATCAATCACAAAATTGATATTATATCTATACAATCTGTTGGGCAAATGCAAATCAAGTGCTGTATCAGTGTCTCGCAGCCTTCGAAAAGTCCATTTTATTTGTCTCGGAACGTCTAAAGAATTGAACTCTTTTAAGCAACTTTGTAACGATTCGTAGTACTAATGTATTCAGCTAATGTGAGACTCCCCTCCTTTTGAATGTACTTTATATTTTTTCTACCTTGCTTAACTTTCCATAATAAGCATTTCTTCTTTTTGTTGTAATGTATGCAATAGCAGCTGGTATAACAAGCAAGATCAAAGGATACCACATGGATAAGTTAATTGCACGGGCGGCTACTGAAAAAGCAGCAGTGCCAATGACAAAACTAATTGCAATTGCAAAAAGGTATGAATCGAGAAAGATATGAGGATATTCTGTTTTGACATGAAAGTCAATTACTTTTAATCGAGAATCAAACTCTTCTTCAGGCAACTAGATATATAAAGACAATTTCAGTATTATTAGAACAACGTTATTATCAAAGCATACAAATTCACCAAGTTGAGGATATTGGCGATAGTGTACATGAAATAGATGTGATCTTTTCCAACGACTAATCAATAATGGAAAGGAAGCCAATGCCATTATTATCTGCTACTATACTACAAGCAATTATAATGAAAAAAAAAAGGGGAAAAAGTGAGGGCGAAACACACTATTAAAGTGCTCTTTTTTTTTTCATGTTGTATTTTATTGTGTTACATTGATAGGTTTGTTGTGATCAAATTTTATTGAATTTTTTTCACAAGGCTATTGTTGTTGTTTCGCATTGACCTTAATGGTCGTTATAAGAGTTACCCTGCAATAACAGCAGTGTATTCCTATAGCCCGTTTTTACAATAGAAGAGGGAAACATAATGCTTGGCATTTCTATCAGCTGTCAGGTGTAAGCCAATAAGAATGTTCCTGTACTATACATGTGAATAATGTACTTTAACAAGTATAGTGGTATTTTTTTTTTTCTTTAAAGGATGTTGTATACTAAATTACAACAGCTTCAAGTTGGAATAATTTAGTTATGCCAGGTGCATAGTGGTATTTCAAATATTTTTGCTGCTTGTTAAATAGGTATACATTTTTCATGTATATTTCTTTTCTTCTTCTTGCTATTTAATTCCATAATGTTAATTGATCCAAGAAAGCAAGCAGTAATTCGGCTATCAGTGGTATCTTGCATCACTGAAGATAGTGTCGATTCAACAGGCCTAAAAACACCCATTGATGTTTCGCCGCCAATGTCTCCTCGTAATAATAATGCTGTTACTCCAATAATAAATATAGTCGATGTTGGTCCTTTACCAAATAACACAAATTACCCTGATGTCGCTTATGTCAATAGGCGTCGTGCTCAAACATCGCCTAGACCTGTACCAGCATCTATTATCAGACCATTCATTCCTCAAGAACAACCAACAATAATTTCATCCTCTTCCAAGCCAAAAGAGTCTTACAACTTTGGACGTTTTTGGCCAAAAATTAAACGCTCTATACTGGTGACAGATAACTTTGGACAACATAAGCGTTGGTTTAAAAATAAAAACAGAATCTATCCCCAGTGAAATACCCTTATCTTAATAAAGATTATGCTTTTCGTTTATTTTATTTGATAGTTAAAAGGAGGATCTTGAGGACGGGAACGCGTAAGTAACGATCTAAATTTACGGTAACTTACGAACTTAATGTCCGCTTAAAAACATTTCCGATTTGTTCACAATCTAAAGATTCTAAATATAGTATTTCTCCGAGCAAAATCTCTGAGCATTTTGTTTGTTACCAAGTTGTGGTTTCAGTTAAAGAAGCGTATCATAAAAAAAAAGAGATCTTTCCATTCACGACTTGTACTTAAAGTGAAGCCTATTTTGGTGACACAATAAACAAATAAAAACCTTATTGTATTTGACAAGCAGAATTCCAACAAATGCCCCCCTGCCTTCCCCTCGACTACTTCTTTAATGTTATAAGAGCTATCGTTTCTGCTCTATTCTGAGAAAATTACAATATAACCATATTAGTACTATAATACAAGTAAATAAAAATCGCTTATATCTCTTCATTGTTATCAGGCAATATCTTTTACTACATATTACATGAACTGTGTATAAAGAGTAAATTATACTTACAGTTCTTCTTTTTAGAATTGACAATCTTGAGCAATTGGTATAGTTTCCTCCCCCCCCCATTAGGTAGTATGTTTTTCACCCACTGCTCCTCTTAACATAACCACAATGACACTTGAACTTCTCTGGGCAATTCGGTACTGTAAGTTGCTATCATGTGCTCAATAAAAATTGTATGTAGCTTCATTAAACCGCCTTACATCATTTGGTATTTACATATGCCTAATACTCTCTCTTTTCTTCTGAACAAATTACTCAAAAACCGGAAGAAAGTCAATTCTCTCGTCAATCAGCCCACAGATACCGCTTTCTCTGACTGGACGCTTCGTTGGCAAGCCATTTGTCTCGTTCTATTTGAAGAAATGATGACAAAATTGGGTGTCAAGACACCTGCATAGAAAGAACGAGAAAAGTATCGGAAATCGCTTCAAAGATAATCATTCATCAGAATAAATGTTGTCAAGTGGAATTTTATAATTAATTGTTATTTCTTTTTTTTTTTTTTTTTTTTTTTACAAAAGTGAATAGTTAATGAATATTATTAGTGGTGACCATTCGTATGATGGATTTGCGAGGGATGGGGTGAACTTGCTTGTGAATTAGTTCTTTGAAGATAATGATTTCTATAATGATCTAACAATTCTACTGATACTTCTAAATAGGCGTGTTAAATTGGAGGACCTTTGAAAAAATACGTTTATCTATACTTGCCATAAACCTGAGTAGCGTTAATATCGTGTATTTTTTCAAACCAGTTTTCACCCAAGTTATCAGATGAAGAGAAATTTGTTGCTAGTAGTAATGCTGCTGCGGCTAATGTTTTTGGCTTGTATAATAAGCACAGGGGTACTCCAAGACTAATAGGGATGTTATTCTTTAAGGTCCATTCAATGCCTTTTGTTTACTTACCTTTGATATAATAATGTCCAAGCTTTACGTATCGATGATGGTGATACTGGAAGAAAATAAGTTGATGGGTACAAAAAGAAAGAGACTGTGCTATTGCTTACCACCTAGTAAAGATTCCAGCTCTAATAAGCTCATGTGAGGATGTTCAACAGATAGGTCAAAGCAAAGAGTTTCCAAAACAATAGTCTCGTTAAACAATAGAGTTTCTTTCCATTTTATAAAATCCTAATTTTTAATCAATACTTTGTTATCTACTTGCTCGTCTTCTCATACCTTTGAATCTTCGTCTAGTTGAAGCTTGTCATTCTTTTGAGCTTTTTGTGCACATACAATAACAATATCTCTAAGCCTTCTCGTGCAGTCCTCCGCTTTTGTCGCTACTAATAAACAGGTCGCAGCAATTTCCTAAACAACATGGGTTAAAAATTAAACAAACGAACTCAATATCTAATTCCTACATAAACATGGTATCGAACCATAGATTGTCTCATGAAAAAGCGATGAAAATATGTACAGGCTGTAATGACGACTAATTGCGGTCTAAACAACAAAATTAAGTAACGATTAATTTCAACAGGGAAAATAATGAGGACAATTACAAGCTAAGTTTTGCGCCAACGGATAATAAATAATGGCATCCTTTAAGACGGTCCATTTGTTCTTCTTCCATCGTTCTACCATCTAATATTGTTGGTGTATCTGTAAAATCAACCTTTGTAAAATACCACTAATGAAACCAAGGTGAATGATTGTTTGAATTTTACGTTTTTTTCCGTACCTGTTCAGCGTTCATTACTGCCAACATGCTATGGTTGACTGGTATAATATTTTGCAACAGAAAAAAAATAAATTTCCTTTTTTTAGAAAAGTGTAACTTGGTGCGATGACAAAACAAGTCACTTTGTGCTGGACATTTTTCATGGAAGGTGTTTTAGCATGAAAAAAGTGTATTTCACATCTTTATTAGAGAGACTTCTCTACCTAAAAGAATGGTAAAGCTGTCCATGTGATTCAAACCTTCTACCTTTTTGAAAGTATTTTATTGCACGAAAAATACCCATGTCAGATATCAGGAAAACCCAAAGATTCGTTGTTGGGGTCAGAATTAATGCTATACTAGCCTTTTTTTTTTTTTTTTTTTTTTTTTTTTTTGTTGAGCCTAGAGTGAGGACACAAGATGCGTTTGAGTTGTAAGAAAATAAATCATTTCGGTGGATATGTGGTTAAATGACAAAAGCATATGATATCTCACAACAGGCCAAGTGATCTATCTGTAATAAGGCCCAACTTAAATATTAATATGAGGTCACTGACTCCAGTTACAGTGGAAAGTTTTCATTGTTTATTGGCCAAAACTTTTTAGGAAAAAAAAATTTAAAATATTGACACAAAGTCTTTTTCTTTTTTCCAAAATCGCTTTGTTTTCTCTATAGTAATGTCAGAAGAGAAAACGAGCTTCACTACTAAACAAGCTGTTGAAGTATATACGAATGGGACCAAGGCTTGGTTTCCAGATAAAGAAGAAGGATGGGTATCTGCTTCCTGTGTCTCAAACGAAATTACAAATGACAAGGTTGTACTTAAGTTTGAAGGTGACATTGACGGAAAGGTAAGTTTTATAAGGCTCAGGAATGTGAGGGAAAATACTAAGAGTGATCTAGGAACATTTGTTTGAATCTACATTAAGTGCCATTGGGAAATTGCAAGGGTCTAATTTACCACCTTTGAGAAACCCGCCGAAGATGGAATACACGGACGATTTAACAAGTTTGAGTTACTTGAACGAACCTGCAGGTAAGAGAAACAAGATAAATAGGGAATGTTGCTAATTAGAGTATTGAAAATAGTTTTAAACACGATTCGAACAAGATATATGCAACATTTGATTTATACTTATTCTGGTATCGTATTGATCGCTGTGAACCCTTTCGATCGAGTCTCTTTATATGAACCTGATATTATTCAACAGTATTCTGGAAAGAGAAGAGGAGAACTTGAGCCCCATTTATTTGCTATTGCGGAAGAAGCTTATCGTTGTATGATTAAAGAACAAACAAATCAAACAATAGTTGTCTCGGGCGAAAGTGGTGCTGGTAAAACTGTTAGCGCGAAATTCATTATGCGATATTTTGCCACCGCTGATGATCAAGAAATGTCGGATAAAAAGACCAAAAAATCGGACGGTTCTATGACGGAAGTAGAAGAGCAAATTCTTGGTAACACAGCATAAAAAAAAAAATAGGAACTGAACTGATGACTGACTTTTTAAAAGCAACAAATCCTATTATGGAAGCATTTGGTAATGCAAAAACGACGCGTAACGATAACAGTTCTCGCTTTGGTAAATATATAGAAATTCAATTTGACAAACATGCTAATATTATCGGCGCCAAAATAAAGACTTACTTGTTGGAAAGATCCAGACTGATCTTCCAACCTGAAACAGAAAGAAACTATCATATCTTTTATCAGGTAAAAATAAGAAAAAGACTTACTGAAATACAAAAGATGCTAAGTTCGTGTAATTAGCTTTGTGCTGGTGCTCCCTCAAAAGAAAAAAAAGACTTTGATTTAAGTGATTACTCAAACTTTAATTACTTGAATCAAAGTGGTACGGGAGTTATTCCTGGCGTCGATGATATAGAAGAATTTGAAATAACTCAAAAAGCCCTTTCCACAGTTGGTTTGTCTGTTGACTTGCAATGGAAAATATTTCGAATCTTGGCTGCTCTTCTTCACATTGGCAATATAAATATTACTGGTCGCAATGATGCTGTCTTGTTAGAATCAGATCAAGCCCTTTTAACAGCTACTCGTTTACTCGGTATTAAACCAGACGAATTCAGGAAATGGGTCGTTCGCAAACAAATTATCACGCGTTCTGAAAAAATCATAACGAATTTAAGTCCTACTCAAGCGCATGTTGTAAAAGACTCCGTTGCAAAATATATCTATGCAAACCTCTTTGATTGGTTAGTTAGCATTATCAACGAGAGCCTCTCATGCCCTGACTCTGAAACTATTAAAAACTTTATCGGTGTACTTGATATTTACGGCTTTGAACATTTCAAGAAAAATTCTTTTGAACAATTCTGTATTAATTATGCCAACGAGAAGCTGCAGCAACAGTTCAATCAGCACGTTTTCAAATTAGAACAAGAAGAGTATATGAAAGAAAAGATTAACTGGACTTTCATTGAATTCAGCGATAACCAAAAATGTATTGATTTGATCGAAGGAAAGCTGGGTATTTTGTCGCTTTTGGATGAAGAATCGCGTCTTCCAGCAGGAACAGATCAAGGTTTCTGTCAAAAGCTATATGACAACTTTAGTACACCAGAGTATAAAAACTTTTTCAAAAAACCTCGCTTCTCCAACGAAGCCTTTACAATTGCACACTACGCTCACGATGTCCAATACGAAGCTGAAAACTTTTTGGAAAAGAATAAGGACTCTGTACCTGATGAACATTTGAAGCTTTTACAGGAGTCTGAATTTACTTTTCTTCACGAGGTTTTGGCTAAATCTGCAGCCACTGCAAATGCAATTACGGCAACCGTGAGTTAAACTACAATATTGTTTACATGTGTACTAAATATTGACTATAGGAAAACAAGAGAAAGAGCATGATTTCTAGAAAGCCAACATTGGGTTCTATCTTTAAACACTCTTTAATCGACTTGATGGATACCATTGGAAAAACAAATGTTCACTATATTCGTTGTATCAAACCAAATGAAGCAAAAGTAGCTTGGGAATTTGAAGCACCTATGGTCCTTTCTCAACTCCGAGCTTGTGGTGTCTTGGAAACCATTCGTATCAGTTGCTTAGGTTACCCTTCTAGATGGACCTTTGAAGAATTTGCGGACCGTTATTACGCCTTAGTACCTTCAAGTCATTGGGACTCTGATTCCAACACAGATGTCAAAGAATTGTGTCAAGTTATTCTCAACACATGTATCAAAGACACCGATAAATATCAAGTGGGTCAAACCAAGATCTTCTTCCGCGCAGGACAATTGGCTTACTTTGAAAAACTTCGATCTGACAGATTCAATGCATGCGCTACCGTTCTTCAAAAAAACATTCGACGATATGTTTACCGCCACCGTTACTTACGTGCGCGTGACTTGATACTCCACTTACAATGTGTTGCTCGTAAGCGCATTGCAGAAAAGAAACTCGAGAGTCTCAAGCAACAGAAAGCCGCTGTCATCATTCAAAGCAACTTTCGTAGATACATGGCGCGTAAACAGTTTTTGGCAAAGAAGGAATTCGTGCTTTGTCTGCAGACACTCATCCGTGCTCGTAAAGCCCGCCAAGAGCGACAATATGCTAGAGAAAATTTGGCCGCCATTCAAATTCAACGCCATGTAAGAGGTATGATAGCACGTAAATGGTATAACAATCAACTTGCACATATTATTCATCTCCAATCGTGCGTCCGACAACGCATCGCGCAGAAAGAACTCTTGGCTTTGAGAGCTGAAGCAAAATCTGCTAATCATTTTAAGGAAATCTCGTACAAGTTGGAAAACAAGGTTGTAGAATTAACACAAACAGTGACTTCTCTTAAATCTGAAAATAAACAACTGACTAAGAAGATATCTCAGCTTGAAGGACAACTTGAACACGCTAATAAGGAAATGGTAGCCATGGAAACCAAAGCACTCGAAAGCACTGTTCCCTCGTTTGAGCTCGAAGCTGTGAGAACAGAAAAAGAAAACGCAGTGAAGGAACACAACGAGGCTCTAGAGAAGATTCAAGAGTTGAACTACAAAGTGAACGAACTGACAGAATCTTTAAAGACAGAAAAAGAAAAGAACAAAGTATTAGAGGCTGAGATAAAAGCAAAGTCAGTCACTGCAAACACCGAGAACGACAGAGAAATGGGAGATTTGAAGGCACAAGTGGCCGCTCTAAAAGCACAACTTGCCACAGCTATGCATACTCGTCAAGCATCACCTGCTAAAACTAACAACAGAACCATGTCTCCCTCAACTAACGGTAGGCGCCATCGCGTAGTTGAAGAACATGAATTGCAAGATAGCGTCCAACCTTTAAGAAATACAGGCAGTACTTTAGTTAATCGAAAAGCCCGCCGTGCAAGTACTAATGAACTTATGGGAAGTCTTCCAAAAACATCCATTGAGCAAGTTCGTCAGGCTGAAAGTAAGAGCCCTAGACCCATCTCCGTTGGTCAGTCCAACACAATTGCTGGTGGAAAGAGCTCTCGCATGAGTACTTTAGTGTCAGACAACCCAGAAGACGAAATCAATGCTATCCTCCGCCAAGAAGAACCACTCCAGGAAGAAGTTTTAGAAGGTTTAATTCGCTCTCTTAAATACCCCCTACCTAGTGATAAGAACCCTCCTTCACATAAAGAGGTCTTGTTCCCCGCTCATCTTATCAGTATGTGCATAAACGATATGTGGAGAATTGGATATAACCGTGAATCTGAAAACTTGTTGTTTTCCGTGATGGATGCGATACAAAAGCAATGTTTGAGTTATTCTGGTGAAGACGTTATTATCCCTTGTGCATTTTGGATCACCAATATTCATGAATTGCTGTCACTTATCGTTCAGGCAGAGATTAGAATAGAAGAAAGCCGTGGTCGTTCCATAGGATGGAAAGAGTTTGAGAAATTAATTCAAACAGTCAAGTTCGAACTGCAGTGCTTGGAAGATAACGTGTATCATGCTTTGATGAGAGAGATTAAACGCAAGTATAGCAAGATGGTTGTTCCAGCTGTTATTGAGAGTCAGTCTCTTCCTGGGTTTATCACAAATGACACAGGTAGATTTTTTAACAAGTTGCTTTTGGGAACTACTGGACCCGCTTATAGTATGGACGACTTGTTGAACTTTTTGAACAAGCTGCATCATACAATGGTTTGCTACTTTATTGAGCCATCTATCATTGATCAAGTGTTAACGGAAGTTCTGAAAATGACTGGATCTACTACTTTTAACGACTTATTGATGAGAAAGAACTTTTCATCATGGAAGAGAGGTAAGAAAGGAAAAGAAAAATTTGCTGGCTGTTCTAAAAACGTCAATTAGCTATGCAAATCCAATATAATATTACACGTATTGAAGAATGGTGTAAAAGCCATGGTATTGTGGAGGGAGCGCTTCAACTGGAACATCTTATGCAAGCTACTAAACTTCTCCAATTCAAGAAATCTACTTTTGAAGATATCGAAAATATTTACGATGTTTGTTGGATATTATCGCCAACACAGATTCAAAAGCTCATTTCACAATATCATGTTGCTGATTATGAAAATCCTATCCAGCCTGAAATTCTTCGTGCGGTGGCTAATCGTGTTGTGAGCGGGGACAAAGGGGATATGTTACTGTTAGATTCTGTGCCTATTGAAAATACTACTTCCCCGTTTGAAATTCCTGGTCCTCGAGAAACGAAGCATTACCTCTATTTACCTGCATGGTTACAGTTAAAGCGAATTCGCAGATTGATTCAATTGGAAAATGAACTCACAGAACAGATAAACCAAGCTTCAAGCCCTGACAATGTATCTTTTGCGGAAGAGCCACAGGAAATCGCCACCTCATCTTAAAATATAGCGAACAATTGTTATATTTTGGTTTAAATGTATCATATATAGAAAATTTTGTTTTTTTTTTTTTTTTTTTTTTTTTAATTCAATATATAATTTACTATTACCTATTAGTTGACTGTCCTCGAGCAAAATATCATGCTAATACTTGAAGCTTTGTTATATTTTGAGCGGCTACTGCCGCGATTATTCCTCCAATTAATTCGCACTATTTCATATTGAATTTTCGAATGCTTCTTTTTTTTTCGAACAATTATAAATACAATTAACTAGATATAATGAGCGCCTTTACCATGCTATAATGATCGGGTTCTTATACGATCATTGATAACTAGCCAATTAAGGTTATAACTACTTCATGTAAGCCTTATTTTGCTTAATTGTGTCGCTGTAATTTCATTTCGATCGTAGATAAATGCCACGATCCGTCTATCTGGAAACGAACACCATTGACTATATTGGGTCAAAAGTCAATGTCTGAAATTCAAAGGAATTCTCATTACGTTATCAAAAATTATAAACTTCAATTCGTTTATTCCCGCCTTTAGGTTCAGATCATTGTGACACAGGCTCTGCTGAATAATTCAAAGGAGCAGTCAACGTCCCTCATCTAATTGGCGGAGAGCCGAAAATTTGCATTTTAATTCTGGGAACGCGTTCATATAAAAACCCTTCTCTTTTTTCTTGTATATTTTTTTTTTTTTTTTTTTTTTTTTAATAATATATTCATTTATAAAATGACCAACAATACTAAAGTTATCTTCAACAAAGTCCCTACCACCTACCCTGTTATTGGTGAACACATCATCGTTGAAAAGGATACCATTGATCTTGAAGCTGAAATTCCTCAAGGTGCTATCCTTATCAAGACCTTATGCTTGTCTGTTGACCCTTATATGCGTGGACGTATGCGTGATGCCAGTGTCAAATCTTACTCTCCTGCTTTCCCTATTGGCCAACCCATGAATGGCCACAGCATGTCTGAAGTTTTAAAGTCAAACAACGATCGATTCAAGGTTGGTGATCTTGTTTACGGCCTCGGCCCTTTCTCTGAATACGCTGTTATTCCTGAAGCTTATACTGGTATGTTTGAAGTTCGTAATGAAGCCAAGACTTCTGGTCTTCCCTTGACAAACTACATCGGTATTCTCGGTATGCCTGGTATGACAGCCTATGTTGGGTAAGAATATATTTCATCATAATGATATGTTTCGTATTAACTCATTTTTGCTTCTTTTTTTTTTTCATATAGTTTAATTAAGTTCGGTAAGCCTAAGAAGGGTGAATCTCTTTACATTTCTGCTGCTTCTGGTGCTGTCGGTCAATTAGTTGGTCAAATTGGTAAGATCCTCGGTTTGCACGTTGTTGGTTCTGCCGGTTCCGATGAAAAGGTAGCTTATTTGAAGGAACTTGGTTTCGATGGCGCATTCAACTACAAGACTCAAGACACCAAAGAAGCATTCAAGGAACTCTTACCCAATGGTATCGATATCTACTTTGAAAATGTTGGTGGTAAGATGCTTGAAGATGTTATTTCTCACGCCAACAGATTCGCCAGAATTGTTTGTTGTGGTATGATCTCTCAATACAATACCCAAAACCCCACTCCTATCCACAACCTCATTCAAGTTGTTGCCAAGTCTCTTGAAATCCGCGGTTTCATTGTTAGTGATAGCCCTGAAATGCAAACTCCCTTCAGAGAAGAAGTTACCAAGTGGGTTCAAGAAGGTAAAATTAAGTACAGAGAATCCGTTGCTGAAGGTATCGAAAACACTCCTGAAGCCTTCCTTGATGTTTTACACGGTAAAAACTTTGGTAAACAAGTTGTCAAGGTTGCCGATTTATAAATAACTTTGTATTAAATAAAAATTTTGCGTGTACTATTAACTTTAAACGATGAAGCGGCATAAAAGACGCTGAACTTGTGTAACTTTTGGTTTTCATGCGAGATCATTTTTCTAAAGATCGTCGGCCCCATGGCAAATTGACCTTGTAAATTAATGACTGCTTGTCTCTTGAGGCTATAATATCTGACTTTCTATAGTAAATTATAGCGTGTTTTCTATAAAGAGCCATCTAGTAAACGATAATTACGATCCATTTGAAAGGTAGTTCATTCAATATACTTGGATGTCTATTATTTTTTATCTGCTTGACTGTAATTGAAAATGGTTTTTAGCTATTTGGACCTTTGATACACGGACTATTTACACGGATTTCTGTTAAATCATTACTGAACAATAAATGCTTCCCCTAAATATCTGATTTAGTTCTCCATACAATGAACCCTATTTCTCACCATAATAAATCAACTATCATAGAACAAAAAAACATAAGCAAAACCACACTTTGACAACATTCTCCTTTACTATTTATTTATAAACAGAATGATGCGAACACTGGGCACACCCCATTTCGTTATAATTTGGAGACAATTTTAAAGGGTGCAGGAGGGACCCTTAAGCTGTGGACAAGAGGTTCTTCCTGTCCCTCCTAGATTTTGTAAAAATGACTTTCTCGTAAGTAATCATATACAGTATATGTTAAGAATTTATGTGTGTAATTCTTATACTTAGAGACATGACATTACTTATTTTGAGCTAAATATACATATGCTTTTATGATAAAAAAACATTTGCAAGTCTGCGAAAAGAGTGCAAATTTCTTTGCTTAATTGGAAAAAGTTTTCCCATTGTGCAAACCAATTCTATCATTTTGTGCAAAAATTTTTGTGTATTATAATTTGGGGGGTGAAGTGACTCCACTTCATCATATACAGTGACAATTAATTTAGCTTAATTTCATTGGCTGATCTCGAGAATGTTATTATTCTCTTTGTTATCTGGAAACTCTTTACGTTTTCACAACAGAGGCTAGTGCAATCGCTCTGAAATATTTATTTCATAAAAAAAGTAGTGTTTTGAATATAAAGTAACGCCAAAAATCAAAGAAAAAACTTTAGATCACGTGATTTTTTTAAATTTTTGCCTTAATTGTAGTATAAAACAGCAAAATTTTTTTTTGCCACATGTGCCTTTATAGCTCAGTGGTAGAGCGCTCGTCTTGTAAACGAGAGGTCTGTTGTTCAATCCAGCATTGAGGCATACTTTTTTGAAAACTTTTGTGGTGCGTGTAGTTTTAGCGCTTTTTAAAATAAAGAGCTTTGATTGGCCGATTAGCTTACCTTTACAAATTGGCTTCCTGACAAATAAGCCGCTAACAACTGGAACCAACAAATCTTTTGTCGAGCCAAAAGGCTTTCTGATGCATCTTGGGTTCCTTACACAACATAAATGATAGACCACCCCTTGAAGAAGATATTCTGATCAAAATCAGATGTACATTACAAATACTCTGGCTTGGTACCATATTTCTAACCACGCTGCTTGGTGTCTTTCGGCTGCATTAGCGATACTCTCTTCTTCACTTTCATGATTGTCCGTTACTCTCATTTATTCGGTAGTGAGTCAGTAGCGTGGTTTTCTCTTTATTGTTTCGTCGATTAAAGGTTATAGAGAATCAATAAAGTATACTGGTTCCTGCTCGCTGTACGAATGCACATAAAGTCTGTTATTCCTCCTGGTCACGTCTGCCAGGAATGTTCAGTTTTGAAAGAAATTAGCCATCTTAAGGGTCACGTGCAACATCTTTATTATATTAATTTCACTGCAACTATTGTTGTTAGCTGATATCTTTTGTATGTTTATAGTTTCTCAACAGTGATGAGAAGAAGAAGATTTTAATTCTAATGTAATTTTGGACTTAAGCGCTTTATTAAGTGATCAGACTTTTATTTACTACATGCTGTTTCTTATTGTCAAGGTTGTATTTCGGAACTGTTGCCTTGAATCTTCTATTCTAGTCCATAATAATAACCTCGAGATTACATTCAAAACTAGCAGAATATCTGCCGTCAACAGTCTGAAAACTGTTATTTATAATGGTAAGGTTCCTTTGATTTATCACAAAGTGACTTTTCTCAAACTTTCAATAAGGTCCAACTTTGATAAAGCTGCTGAAACAAATACCATCATTGCTGGGTGGTTTATAGTTGATGTTACGGTATCTATTTCATGATCAAAGCTATATTGCTCAGTACTAATAGACAGTTGACATTTTTGCCTTTCCTGGATGGAGCTTTCCTGGAAAGGCAAAAAATTTACCAAAGTTGATTTACAAAACCTTGAGCGGTAGAAAAAAAAAAAGAAAGAAAGAAAGAAAGTGGGTTTATTATTGAAGGATCAAAGGAAACATCTTCTTCACCGAATTTGTTATACCCAAACTGGAGATTAACAAATACTGCATATTCCGTAAATAAACTAAGTTTATAAGCTGCCCCAGAACAAAAGCTACTACTAGTAAAAATTTCAGTTATTTGTGTAACAAATATTCGGGTTTTTAATATAGAGTCGTCTCTGAGGAGCAACTTTGAATGGTAATAATATAATTACCAAGATTTTATTGGCATAATATTTTAGCTAGGGAAGAACTGTAAAGGGAAACAACCAAATTAAGAGGTGTTAAAAGACCTTTACTAACAAAAGCTATGTATTTATCAGCAGAGTATCTACAAAATAACATATTATGATATTGCCCTCTGCTATCAGACAAAATCACTTGCATGTTTCAAATGCTGTTTGACTCTACATCACGCATATCGTTTATGCAGCACCACTCTAAGAAAAAAAAAAAAAGACTGTAAAGGAGTCTGGTATATATAGTACAGCTGAATTGGGTTAAAATTTCAGTGGTTGATTACCTGTTTTATGAAAATTTATTTAATTTAGCTTTTTAAAAAAGATGTAACCTTACCCCTCCTTTTTCCTTTTTATCCTAATTAAAGAGTTTCTCCTTTTCTTATTTTGGGGACAACAAAATAACAGCTATGATGAAACTGCACTCGTTGTTATTAGGCAAATATAATCAAGATCAAGACTTTAACCTGTACTCTTTCGAGGACTCGTCAGCACTTTTATTCAAGTTTGCTGACATTTCAGTTTTATTCAACTTGCCTACTTATTCACTTGATAAAGAAGTTCAACAGTATAAAGATAAATACACTTTTGATACTTATTTAACAACAACAGTATTGGCTCAACTGGCAATAAAACACAACAAGTTTTTATTAGCTGAGCTATGTAAACTCAAACAAAGTGATTACATTACTCATTTAGACAAGTCGATTCTTTCAAAAATAGCTCATTTGGAATACTTGAAATCAAACAAAATTGAATACACAACAACAAATATTCAAGTACAAGAGCATTTGAACCCAATAATAAAAACTGAGCCTGTGACTCCTCCTCCACCTATACCAAGTAACTCTGATCCTATGGCTTTAAACTCGTTATTAATTGGCGCTGGTAGCCAACATCAACAAGAGAAAAGGCCAAACACTACTAGGTAATATTAGCTTTGGCAATTTTTTTTTTTTTTTTTTTTCTTTTAGTTGACTTTTTTTTTTTTTTTTTATTATAGTAGACTACTTGAAGATCAGTCCAATAAAAAACCAAAGAATAGCCACCATAAAGATCCAATTACACCTATTTTACCCAAGCCAATACACACTGTGAATTCTCAAAAACCCTCCACTTTACTTTCAAAAAGATTAGGAAACAATTTAAATGGAAATAGTAAGAATACAAGAAACTTGACTATCTACGCCCCATCTTACGCTGAGCAATTTAATGGTATTCGTTCTGCACCCATAAATTCCAATTTTAGATCAACAAATAAGCAACAGCAACCACATCCATTATCAAAAGCTACCATGATATCGCCTGCTTCCAGTGCTACTAATTCTGAATTTGCTATTCCTCCTATTGTTCCTTCCCAGCAACAACCACCTCACACGGCTCACCCAAATAGTATGCACCGACCTCACTCACCTCAATATCCTTCTTCTTCTGCATTTGCTCATAGTTTTAGAGTAGACACAAAAACACCTACAGTAGGATCTTTACAAAGACAACAATTCCTTCAACCTTTTGAACACTTGTTTGATACTATCGAAACTACGCGTACATTAAAAAGCACGTTAGATGACCAAATCAGGCGTTCATCATCACTTATACAAACTCTACAAGCTTCCTCTACAACTATTGAAGGACTTGTACGAAATCAAGTCAAGGAAGCCCAACGAGAGATCTTGCAACGTACAGAAGATACTTTGGAATCTTTAGCTCATCGTATTGCTCGACTTGAGGGTAAAATGGGGTCTCCACCGCCAAAGAGGAAAGAAGTATTGGTTAGTCCACCTACCATTGTAAGGTCTCAA
Organism: Mucor indicus B7402; assembly: GCA_000697295.1. Classification (NCBI taxonomy): domain Eukaryota; kingdom Fungi; phylum Mucoromycota; class Mucoromycetes; order Mucorales; family Mucoraceae; genus Mucor; species Mucor indicus. The sequence continues at coordinate 29,455 of JNEK01002715.1, forward strand.
AATGATATAGCGCCCAATGAATATGTTCAAATGTTGGACACCTTACGTGAAAGACTAGATAAACTTGAAAGACAGCTTGACCCTTAAAAAAGAAAAATAAGGGAAGCGAATCAAAAAGTAGTAATAATAGTATACGTTGTTTAAATAAAAAAAAAAAAAAAAAATAGTGTCAAATTTCCCAAGACAGCTCTTGTCTTTTTGATAGGAAGTGAACATCTTATCTGACGCCAATTATACTTTGTATATATATATGTATACTTTAGAAATCATGTTTGCATGATTTTTTTAAGCAGATGAGAAAATGCTAAAGTTCAATAAGGGTTTAGGGCCATACATAAAAATGAATTTTTTCTTTTTTTCACACTCTTATAAAAATGAGCCAAAAGTATCACGTAACTATTGAAGATTGTATTGATGAAGACGACGTGAAGCAGCAACGTTTAAGGTCTTTAGGCACTGCGGTTCTTGATATGGACCGCGTACAAAATAGCAGTGCGGAAACCAGAGGCAATAAGAGACAAGCTTGGGTAAGCATATCAAACAGAAAAAAACAAAAGCAATAGACTAACAGGATATCATGTTAGGATGAAATGGATATGATGGAGGAACAAGCAAGATGTGAAAAGCTACAAAACCAATCTATAGCAAGAGCTAATGCTAATGAAGCCGCCCGTATCATTCAACAAGCAACACAATAATTATTGCTATTGAATAAAATTCTTTCTCCTCTGTGCTTGATAAATCTCAGATTATGTTGTTCATATTTAAAGTACTTACCACGTGACTCAGATAGGCGATGTTACCAAAAATGCTGTCGTTACATTTGGTGAAACTCAAGGCACATCTCGAATGAAGTTGTTTTGCATTTTAATTCCTTTTTTTTTTTTTTTTTTTATTTGTATATTTTTTCTTTTTTCTTTTCTTTAGAATAAAGATGGAGCTTTGTGATAATTCAAATCATTCTGTGATTGATGACGGATATTCTACCTATGATGAACTTATTACGCGTACGGAAAAACACTACTGTTTATCTTATTCTTGTAAAAAAATAATAGCTTGTAAAATAGGAGTTGTAAAGAATATATTTTCTTTTGAAGATTTGCAAAGAAGAAGTACTATTGACCATTATTATTTCCCAAATGCTTCTTTTACATCACCACTATTAAAAACACAAGGCTCACATAATATAAAACAGTAAAGTAAGCTTTTTTTTTTTTTTCCATGATCAGCTAAACAAAGATATCATAGTGTCATGTTAGTTTGGAAAGCATTAAATAAGGAACCACCTACTGTAAACAATATATGTTTTAATGGAAAGACTTGTATTGCATTCTTAACACAGACATTATGTCCAAGAGTATTTCCTTGGATCAAATTATCGTTACCAGTCACTGTCGTATTAGAATTCAAAGAAACAGATAAAGACAGTGATCTGTACAAGATACACTCACATCAAGAACATTGGACTATAGAAGGTAATCCTAATCTATCTCAAATACAAGACTAACACTTTATTCTTAGGAATAATCAAAACTGTACCATGTTTAGCTTTTTGGTACGATCATGTTGTTCGTACAATGGTTGGAAAAATGTTGTCTGTAACGGGAGAAGCCGTCTATACAGCATCAGAAACAGCAAGTCTATTAATATCTAGAAGTAAGGAGATTGAGGAAGCAAGGCAACGGTTTGAAAATGCTAGAGAAATAGAAGTCATGATGCTAAAAATGAAAACAAGCCATGAATCACTTGGTTCTTCTTCAACAACCACCACTTGTCCTCGTAACCTTCATAAATAGTCAGTAAAATGCATTTTAAAAAATAAAAATTTCCTCACCGCTTTCTTCCCAAAACAAAATGGAAATCTTTTCTATCCTATGGCAGTTTCTGCTGCTGTGGGGGTTTCTTTATGTGATCGTATTTGCTGTACAAATAATAACCACAAGGAAGCGAGAACCCAATAGACGAAAACTCAACAATTCACTTTTACCCACATTTTCAATCATTGACAGCTATAATGAGCCTCCTCTCGAAAGAGACGAATGGTCCATTAAACTCTTTCAAATCAAATACACAACACAGCGTCTCAATAAATTTTTTAGCAAACTGACAACATTATCACCATCATTTTGGAAAATCTGGTTCACTTGCGGTGTCTTGGCTGCAGGTGTTCTCATGATTGTCGGCTCCGTCGTAATCGTGTTTGCTTCCATCAAAATCTTATCCAGCTTGGGCCAAATCGTTTGGCCATCGCAACATAGTAATTTGTCAAAACGTGATCTTGATTCACAAGGCGATGATCAAGTGTTTTTGCCTATGGTAATTAAGACCAAAAAAAAAAAAAAAAAAAAAAAAAAAAAAAAAAAAGAGACTGAGCCTTTAATATATATATATAGATACCTGGAGTTACTTTACCAATGTCACATATTGGATACTATTTGATTGCTTTATTAGTTTGTGGATTATTTCATGAGGCAGGACACGCTATTGCTTCGTACAGTCAAGGTGTGCCTATTCAAAGTTCAGGTATGTTTGTTTTGTACCTTTATCCGGGCGCATTTGTGAATATCTCAGACCAATTATTGCAAAACTTGAACCCTTTTAAACAACTGAGAATTATGTGTGCTGGTGTTTGGCATAACCTTGTGCTTTATTTGTATTGTTATATTTCATTAGCAGGCGGACTCAAATTGATGCTCTTATTGCTGGGCTGGTCGTCGTTGGAAGGACATGGTGGTGTAGGTATTATTCATGTTCGTTCCAGTTCCCCTTTAGCAGCACATCTTCCACCAGGAGGCGTCATTTACCAATTGGACGATACACCGCTTGTCAACAATATCGATACGTGGAACGAATACTTGCTAACTGAATCCGCACAGCACACAATTTATCAAGGCTTTTGTACAACACGTGGGGTGGAGGATTACGGACCAGAGTGTTGTCAAATCAGTGAGGATTATCCTTTTGGTCAATCGAAAAATGCATCATTATCTTGTTTTAATCCGTTCCCAGTTACTGGTAAAAAGGTATATAAAACGAGACCTTCTTTTCAAGGATTTGCTGGCTGAATACAAGTTTATTATAGGAAGACCGTTTTTGCTTACCGAGTGTACAAGTACTGTCTTCAACAAACCCAGAACGATGTTATAAAAGCTCAGATTGTACGGGTGTGAATACAGAGTGCATTGTGCCATATACTCCTACAACAATGGGTCAAGTAGTTCGAATTTATACCAGGTTTCCTGTTTGGCTTCCTGAAGGCGATGAATATAATGAAAAGGTATTTGTTTTTGAAGGAGAGCTAGTTGATATTTGGGAGAGTGGTAAGTCTATTATTTCTTTTTTGGGGGTTGTTGTTATTTTTGTTAACTTGGTTGAATAGTGAAGGTTAGTTTACTGAGCCCTAATTACTGGATATTACCGGCCTCATTACCTCATATTCTAGAGCTATTATTGCGGTAAAGACATTATGTGCGATTTAGACAACACATATTGAACACTTTTGTAGTTATATATCTTCTTTTACAATTGCTTTAGCTATGCTTAATATTCTACCCGCGTTTAAATTAGATGGTGAATTTGCCATAGAGCAGTTCTTGATATTATTTTTTCAACCAAAGGATTCTGTGCAAATGACAACACGGTCTCATGAAACACATCGATTTATTAGAAAGATCCACGAAACCATCATAAAGATAACATCAGTATTTGTTGGTTTTGTTATTGTAGGTAGCATTTTAGTTGGTTTAATATTTTCTAAAATTTAGAAACTCCCCTTATACATATATACATAAACATATCCCCCCTCCCTCCCCTCTCCTTCTCACATGCGTTCTGTGAATTCATACATACTCTCATAACTATTGTTTACTTGATAAATTGTTTTATTTACTAACAGCATTTGATCGAAGCGAGGGGGTAATAAGCTTTACTAGATGTCACTTTCCTTATTTTATATTTCCATTCGGCTCTATGAAGTGTGTCATGGCTGACACTAGATATATCACGTATAAGGCGATGAAATAAGAAGTTAACTATATGTTTAAAGCACTTGTATTTATGGGAATTTACCTGAAGTAAGAACGATGGGCTTAGGTACAAAATGGAAACGATTAAACAAAAAGTAAGAGATTCTTTTTTCTCTTCTCTACATTATCTTGACAAAATGATACTTTTATCTTATAAGCAACACCCAAAGCTAGGGGTCTTAAATGGTTAACTAATTAAAGAGTGATACTCTCTCTCTCTCTCAAAAAAAAAAAAAAAAAAAAAAAAACTTTTCTTTACTGTTATATCTGCTATATTGGCTCACACAAATGTGTAAGATAACTACGCAAATATATATTCATAGTCGCAAGTATATACTAACTTTCTTTTATTATAGCCAAACCAATATCTATTGTTGTAATCTGTAATTTTATCTTAAAACCTATTCTTGTAAGATCCTTTCTCTTCAAATACACATACATTCTTATATCTCGTTTAGTCAAAAATAATCATGCTGTGCAACCTTAGTCAAACATCTTAGTTCGTGTGACACCTTCAAGGCGTATATATACACTTGTTACTTTATAGTGTATACATTTGCTTGTTTCGTTTTCATCTCTTGTCTTTGTATTATATTCTCTCACACCCCCTCATTCCCCCCGTAGGCTGGCGTATGAGGCTGTGGATTCAGTGTAAGCCGCGATGGACTTTGGTAGTAAGTAGTATCTATCGGAAATGCTTAGCTGACTGTTCTATGAGTCCTATGCAGGTACGAATTTCAGGTCCCAGTGAGTACGGCTATTAGTCAGGAGAATGTTCTTTGAAAACATTACCATTCTTCGAGTACTTCTTAGAAAGTTGCGCAAAAGAGAATCCGATCGAAGCGAACGTCTCTTTGAGATACCCCCAGTCCTACAACTTGAGATGTTTATATTGAGGCTTGTCATTTTGTATATGCTAACTAACAAACTTGTATTCAAATCTTCTGTTCAAACACGCTCTCTCAGAAGTCTATCTTTAACAAAAGAAAAGTCAACTTGATCCTTTACTTGAACGGTGTTATTTCTTTCCTCACAACAATAATAAAGCCTCTTTCTTCCTGTGGTGTCCACAATATATATATATATATAAATGCTGACTCCTTTCATAATTAACAGCAGCAATCTATGGCGACCTGTTTCTTTGCATGTGTGGCTAGAGTATAAGCCTAGTATTAATATAGGCATACACTTAAAATCATCCTGAATGTATGCATAAAAAAAAATCGCCTGATAATCATATTGCCATGCTTATGTATTGAAAGGGTAAACAATAAAATCAATCAACACGCCGCTTTTTACATTTTTATCCCATAATTGACGATAACATTTCATCAGTTCACTGAGCGCTGTTTTTCCATAAAAAGCTATATGTTTAGGATTATAACAACAATGAATCCAATGAAATCATCATGTTGTGTAGCAGGGGTTTTTTCTTTTTTTTTTTTTTTTTTTTTTTTTGAAAAGCATGAATTTGATAAGGGAATCAAGTCAAAAGAATAACAAAATAAACAATAAGCTCACTTGCTTCTTTTTTAGTCATCAATTTTTATTATAGATAAGTTGTTAATAAGAAAAAGCGGATAATAGTGCATTCCCTTTTTTTTTTTTTTTCGTTACCAAAAACAACAAACTGAATTTAAATTGAAAATTCCTTTACCGTCTCTCTCTCTTTTTTTTTTTTTTTTTCCCTCTTTCAAAAAACCTCTTCTTTTTCCTTTATTATCAAAAAATTATGTCACAAGAAGTACACCCATTTAGTAGATTTAATAGCGAAGAATATACTTCTTTAATAAACGAATTAAATAAACAAGTTCAAGAAAATCAACCAGAAGATCTTTTACAATTTTGTACGACTTTCTTCTTGAAAAAACTTGAAGAAGAACGCGCTGAATCTCGTCAATATGATCAACACCCACTCAGTAAGAACACATACACACACACAGCGAAATGAGGGTCTAACTTTTTGAGCATTTTTAATAGCGCCAAACCCTGTCGGTTTTTCATCCAGTTTAGGTCCTGATTTTCACCCTATGGACGAAGATATGCATGATGATGAGGAAAGAGATACAGTACCTGATGATATGCCATCACTCACTATTCCACCTTCTAATCGAGGCCGTCGTACTTCTGTCAGCGCAGAATCTTTACAACCTTCTCACAGCGATATTGTCAAAGTCGTCATCCCTAAAAGCGACGACCAACGTGCTCGTATTCGTACCGCCATCGGTAACAATTTCCTCTTTAAAAACCTCGACGAAGAGCAATATACAGACGTAGTCAACGCTATGGCTGAGAAACGTGTGGCTAAAGGAACCCATGTGATTGACCAAGGTGCAGTGGGTGATTTCTTTTACATTGTCGAATCGGGTAATCTCGACTGTTTCATTGATGGCAACAAGGTCACTTCGTATGGTCCTGGAGGTAGTTTTGGTGAATTAGCATTGATGTACAACGCTCCTCGTGCAGCTTCTATCGTTGCTGTAACGGATTGTACCCTTTATGCGCTTGATCGTGTCACTTTCCGTTCCATTTTGATGGAAAACACCGCGAGAAAGAGACGCATGTATGAACAATTTCTTGGGGAAGTGCCCATTTTTAAATCACTCGAGTTATACGAACGTCATAAAATTGCAGATGCCTTGGAACCTGTCACTTTCCAGGATAAGGAAATTGTGATTCGTGAAGGTGATGCAGGTGATAGTTTTTATTTGATTGAAGATGGTGAAGCTATCTTTTATAAGAACCTACCAGACAATACACAAAAAGAAGTGATGATTGGTAAAAAGGGTGATTACTTTGGTGGTAAGTGACAATAGCCTCTTTTTTTTTTTTTTTGGGAATGACGTGTAAACATCCTTTTTTTTTTTTTTTTTTTTTTTAGAATTGGCACTCTTAAATGATAAACCGCGTGCTGCAACTGTAGTCGCTCATGGTCGTCTCAAGTGTGCTACACTTGGCAAAAAGGCTTTCACTAGATTATTAGGTCCTGTCATGGATATTTTGAAGCGTAATTCAGAAAATTATCATGCTGTACTTCAACAAGTTGAACAATAAATTTTCCCTCCCCTTTTCTTCTTTTTTTTTGTATCATTACGTATTACCAATAAAATGGACTTAATTCCTGACATTTATTTTGAAAAGGTTCATAACGTGTAAAAAAGGGTCGTTTCATTGAGATTTGACTTTCTATTTTGACATTAGCAACAACAAGATATGCTTTGTGCACAACATGCCTTAAAGTAAAGAAAATGTTATTCAGTTATATAAAGCTCTAACATTTGTCTTGTAGTGCATTGCTGCAAGGTACAAACCAAAAAAAAAAAAGTTACTAATGAGATGGTGAGCGTGTTTATAACAAGTACGACATAGGCAATTACTTTACAGCTGTTGATTTAGCAGAGATTGGAAGACAGTTGGACAATCAAGAACAATTAGTTGGGGGTAGGAAAAGAGGCAGCGAAAGTCAAAACTATGATGATTCTGGATATTTTTCAATACAAGTATACACATTCTATATCAAATACATATATGGTGTCTGATTTCCTCTTTGCTTAAGGTATTGCAAAAAGCACTTGAAATTTGGAATTTGGAGCTGATACAATGGAAATCCGAAAGTATGAAAGAAGCAAGAAAGAATCCACTGTAAAGAAACTATCGCTTGGAATATATGCAAAGTACTTATACATTATTTAGTGAGCAGGCTGGATTTATTTGTAATTTAAGAAATCATTGGTTTACACTTCGAAAGTTTTCCAAGAGCTATCGGTGGTATAATCTCGACTCGATGCAAGAAGGCGCGACTTATTTAGGCGAGAACTATTTAGGGATGATGCTTGATCAGATTGAAAGGGAAGGTTATTCAGTTTTCGCTGTGAAGGGTAATTTACCTACTTGTAAAGCAGATCAAAAAGCGCACGTATTGGGAAGGCCTCAAACACAAGAACAAAATACAAAACCTACTTTTACTGCATTTTCAGGACAAGGCTATTCATTGTCAAAACAACAACCACAAGAAGAAGATGAAGAAGTTCTTCTTGCAAAGGCAATTCAAGCCAGTTTAGAAGACTCAAAACCAACAGTGGCAGATGATATGGATGAAATAAGACGAAAAAGACTTGCTAGATTTGGTGCATAGCAAATAAAAAGGTACCATTTTACAGAGCGTGTTTTGACGTTTGAGAGGCATAATACAGAGAGCATACACGTCTATTTTTTCTTATTAGAGTGGATTTAGCGAGAGTAATAGTTTTTGAAAGGATTTTTGATCACGTCAAAACATAGGCAAAGTTTCTTTTTTTTCGGTGTCGCGCATAATAAAGACAAGAGTAATGCTATTTTTTGGGACTAAACCTTTAATACTTTAAGCTTTACGCGAAATTACTTTCATCCAATCATTTCGTGTAACTCAAATTGAATTTTATATACTATTTTACACACTTTGCCCGAGTTTCCTTTTTTCTTTCTTTCTTTACTATACTATTATGCTCAAAAATTCAACCTGGAGTAAGTAAAAATCTAGTACTGTTGTTCTTTTTCTCACTCGTAGTTGCAGAGCTTGAAGATACCAATTTAGCCAACTTTGGTTCTGAACTCGAGAAACAACATCGTAAAGAAGAAGGTTCACTTGAAAAGGCTTGGAACTATGAAGGCTCACCCATCTCTCATGAACCGTAAAGTATTACTTGAAGTCATAACTTTACTGTACTGACAAAAAAAAAATATAATAATAGTGGTATGTGGATTTGGCGTGTTCAAAATTTTAGTTTAGTTCCTGTTCCTGAGAATCAATATGGCCGATTTTACGAAGGTAAATAGGAAAAAAAAGAAACTTAGAAAGTTGGGAAATTAACTGCATAAAATAGGCGATAGTTACGTATTACTAAAGGTTAAAAGAAAAAAAAAAAGATTTTTTTTTGTAAAAGGCGTTTATTGACTTTGTTACATAGAGCACCAAGAAAGAAAACTCAGATGGTTTAATTCACCATATTCACTTTTGGCTTGGTTTAGAAACAACACAAGATGAAGCTGGTACAGCCGCCTATAAAACTGTTGAATTAGATGACTGTAAGTCCCTTTATTTTTTCTTAAAAACTTCGAAAACTGAGTCATTTTGGATATAGTTATGGATGCTTTAGCCGTTCAACACCGTGAAATTCAAAAGAAAGAATCTGATTTATTCAAGAGTTACTTCAAGTCCATTACTTATTTACGCGGTGGGTTTGCCAGTGGATTTAATCACGTGGAAGAAGAAGTCTACACAACTCGTCTCTTACGTGTTCACAAGAACAAGGAATCTTCACGTACTGGAAACACAGCTGTTATCTCAGAAGTTGAGCTTAGTTCCGGAAGCATCCATCCCAATGCTGTTTATATTCTTGATACAGACGAGAAAATCTTTCAATGGCAGGGTAAACATTCGACTCCTATTCAGCGTGTGTTTGCTGCTGAGACCATTGCTCACCTGAACTCAAGCTTCCATCATGGTGCTGCTGAAGTGATTGTGGTTGAACAAGGATCAGGTGATAGAGAGTTTTTCAACATATTAGGCTCTGAGGAAGCTTTGACGGAAGATGAAGAAGAAGAGGAAGAAGAAGAGGAATACATTGTTGAAGATAAAAAATTGTTCTGCCTTAGTAGTTCTGGACCTTTTGGATTGGGTCATTTAAAATTCAGTGCAGTTGCTGAAGGAAAGATTACACAGGATATGTTTGATACAAATGATGTGTTTATCTTTGATATTGGTCATCAAGTATATACATGGATCGGTAAACATGCCAGCCGTAAAGAAAGAAAGCATGGACTTGAATATGCTCAAAATTATGTCAAGGAGTGTGAAGGGCGCCCAGCATTTACACCTATTTGTCAAGTTGTTGAAGGAGGTGAAGATGAATTATTCTTATCCAGCTTGGAAGGTTGGCAAGGCTGGTAAAAATATTAGGAGTCATCACGTGTTTTTTGCACCTGTTTCAAAAAAGAAACTATACTATTGTGTTTAATAAAAGTGATTCTCATAGCAACGTTGTTACCATAGTAATAGAAAAGGCTAATTCACTGGGGGTCCAGAAAGTGTGTTTGTAGAAATATGCAATTTTTTATTATTACCATAAAAGATGATTCCGGGGCATTTTTTATTATTATTATAATTTATATATATATATAATTACCAGCCATGAAATGTCGATTCCTGTTCCCAATTCAATATATCAGGTGTATCATGGTTTGATTTATGAAATAAGAAATGACTATGATTTGATGATTTTTGTTGTTCTTGCTCCTGCTGCTGCTGCTGCTGCTGCTGCTGCGTTGTTGTTGTTGTTGTTGTTGTTGTTGTTGTTGTTGTTGATCATCTGTTAAAGATATTGAAGAACAAGTTGAGTTTGATAATAAAGAAGGAGGAGATGAAGGTCTTCCAAATAAATCTGATAATAAAGATCTCTTTGGTGTTGCTGGCTTTGGCTGTGTCTTTTTAAAATCATACTTTAATTCTTGTTTTTCTTTTACTTTAATTATAATATCATCATCATACAAATCATCATCATCGTCTTCCTCTTCGTCATCATATTCACTAATATAATCATCTTCATTTTCTTCCGGCTCTGGCTCTTTTAATTGTTCGACTTTTGTTTCAATTACTGTTGTTGGTTCGGTGGTGGGGTTGTAGCATTTTTGGTTTATTTGTGAAACCTCGTGTGAATATGCGTCATGAATGTTAACAGGTGACATGATTATGGATGTAATGAGTCGTTTGATAGACTTGTTGTCAATATAATTGGCTGATTGTTGTCGGTACTGCCATAGTCTCCAGGACATATTTTCATATCTAGAACCATTCTCAATATAGGCCTTACACCTATTAAACGCTATTTTCATAATTTTTATTGAACAAATCAAAAAAAAAAAAAAAAAAAAAAAAAAAAAAAAAAAAAAACTCTAATGAAATCTATTATTTAAAAAAAAAAAGAAAAGAGGAAAAGAAAAAAACAATAAATAATAAATAATAAAATTGTCTGCTGATGATAAACCTTACTCCACCCCTCATATGATCTTCTTCAAATCATTTTTTCCCCTTAAATAAATAAGGGTTTTTTTTTTTTTTTGCACGCGTGACTTGATAGCTAATCACATAACACAAATATGTTGTCAAAATAAAACATCATCCTGCTTTAAATGAACCAATGATGATTAGTCCACTATGAAATTATGAATAAGCAAACGCCTTTATGACTGACAGGTTGTACTACACTCAATGAATGGTTATAATGAAATTGACAACGGCACCAACATAGAGTGTTGACAAGTCTTTAATGGGTGGTATAATAGCGGTTATATAATTATAGCCATTTGGGCCTATCAGATTTTGATAAATCACCTTCATCTATAATTAATGCATCATCTGTATGTGTTATCATTCCTTCTACTTGTGTCTCTTTAATCTCTTCTTGTTCCTCTTCCCGTTCTTCAGCTGATTGTCGCTTCTTCCAATAGTCTTCATCTAATTCAATCTCCACTTCATCTTTAAGGTCATGAATAGACTCTGCAATTTGGAACACATCCAGTGCCCCATTTTGAAAGAATCCAAGTTCGTCTGGTCCAAATGTATGTTTACTATCTTCAAGCAAAGCATTATCTAATAGTTCAGTTACTAAGCCGCCCGTGTCGCCATCCACAATGGCTTGCTGATACTCGGCTATAGCCCGCGCTGTATTGCCTCTCAACTGATATATCATGCCCATCGATGCACGTGCGTCGCAATTCTTTGGGTTTCTTAAAAGTGCATTCTCAAAGCACTTTAATGCTCTATCATCATTACGAATCCTAACAAAAGAAGGGGGGGGGGAGTCAATCTACTTTTTCTTAAAAATAATAAACGATTACACACGGTTGATGGCGATAAACATGCCCCAGGTTACACCACAGTTTCTCCCAAATTATACTTCTTGACACATGAAACTTTTTCGCCTTCTTTAATGCTTCATGTAAAGTTTGTTTGGCCAAGACATAGTTCTTTGTTTTATAGTAGTAAACAGCAAACTCGTTATATAAATAGGGATCACTGTTGTTCTTTTCTAAACTCAATTTAAAATATTGGTGTGCTGAGTTCAGCTCATTTTGTTCCATGTATTGTATAGCAATATACATTAATGGAAGGTACGACCTGAAAGAAGGGGTTACCTGTCTTTTTCATGCTTGTTTGTTAAATGAACTTACCCTGAGATAAGTTGACTGCACATTTTATAAGCACTGATAGCTTGCTCATGGTCCTTTTCTTCAGAAAATGAATGACCATAGCCTAACCAAGATTGTTGAAAGAACTGATTAAGGTTAAGTGCCTGACTAAAATATCTTCTGGCCTCGAGGTTCTTGTTGATTAAAAGATAATAGAGTCCTACAGCATGCCATGTCACTGCTTCATTATTCAATCGATCCACTAACTCTTGTGCGTACTCGTATAATTCGTTCTTCAGCCTCAGTTCATACAAACAAGTCAAGTAAGCTGGTATCGATTCCTTGAAAAACGGGTCCTGTGCTTTTATCCTAATTTCTTTAAATACACTATCTTGAATTATACTATTTTTACTCACTCTTTACAAATCTTTAAACCTTCTTCATATCGACACTGAGATATAAATTCTTCTGCTTTACTCAGTTTAACATCCAAGCTTTTATCCAATTTCTCTAAACTAGCATCCACAGGTTGTCCGTTTAAAATATCCCTTTTCAATTTCAACCCATACAAATATCGAAAATAATCCGCATCAGGTCCACAATGTTCATCAAAGGGTAAAGTCATTACAAATTGCCATTCTACATATTTTTTAGTCAAATCACCACTTCTAGTTTGTTTTTATCTATTTTTTACCTGCGTTTTCGTCTATCATGTTGTTTTTCACTAATGCTTCAAGTGCATCATAACACTTCACGTCTACAGTTAAAGCTTCCTTAAAGCATTCTCTTGCATTGGGTATATCTTTAAGCATCAAATAAGCCTTTCCTCTAGCATAACATAAACAAGCTTCTAATTTAACAGCGCCTTCAACAGGATCATTTTGAGCCAAATCTAACATTACATTGTCAATAATTCTTCCTCTCCCCCTTTTTTAAAGCCACTACCTTTTCCTGAGAATGGGTTCTTATGACCAAGGTAATCCAAAGCATCTCTTGCATTCTCCAATGCAAGCTACACAATAAAATAAGCGGTTTGGTTATAAATAGGGGGGGGACGAATCGACTTACCGAGCATAGCGCAGCTAAATATCGACATCGTACACTTTTATTAATTGTCTTTCTGGTATTCAGTATTTCTAGAGCTCTTTCATATTCTTGTTGTTGATAATATAATAAAGAAATATAATAAATATCATTGATATACTCTATATATCTTATGGTGTGAGTTTTTTTTTTTTTTTTTTTTTTTTTTTGGTCGCCTACAAATAAGACACAATGTTACCTGTGGTGACCATGAGTTTTTCTCCAAAGAAACAAGCTGCTCCTGGTAAAAAGTCATTAATGGCATCTTGCCTTAAATTACGAATGCGTTCTTCTCTCTGGTTTTTATCTGAATTTAAAGGATCGATATTTATAGTGGGTTCTTCAATGCTTGGAGGTTCAATGCTGTTTCGGTCAAATGAAGGACGGTAAGGTGAGCTGCTGCGGTCAAAATAAGAAGGACTCATCTCATTAAAACTAGGCCGTCTTTGATAATAAGGTGAATAATCGTCAAAATCAGGTAATCCATGAAACGGCGGTGGTGTATTTACAGAGCGTGTGCTTTCATAAGAACTCTCTTTACGAAGCGGAGTAGTTCGTGTTCTAGGTGAAGACGTTCTCGCTCTAGGTGAAGATCGCGTTCTAGGATCCATTAAAAGACAACAACAAATATTTTATATATCTAGAAGAGAGTTTTATTGTTACAAAGGTTGATTTTTTTTTTTTTTACAACTTGGCTTGGGCAGGAATTTCAGATAATAACAAGTCACGCATATCATCACAAGCATCTTCAAGACATTGCTTGAATTGATAGGTACCGTTAACATATTTCTTGCCGTGAACAACCATATCCTTGACACTGGCGATGTTGAATTGAAGAGCGTTGTTCTTGATCATGTAAGCACAGCCAAAACCATCATCAACAACTTGGCCCCAACCATAACCGTCAAAGTGTTCAGAAGTTAATTGAGAAGTAGAAAGATACCAATGGCTAGAGTAAGCAAAAGCGGGGTCAGTGAACAACTTGGGCTTTTCTTCGCCTGCACGAAGAGAGTTCTTGAGACCAAACAAATGACGGTCGACACCGTGATTGTTAACGGCACCAGCCATGTATTGACCTTGTGTCTTGAGGGCGAGACGAAGAGCGGCAATCTTTTGTTCATTAGTAACTTGAGGATTTTCCATCAACTTGCACCAGGCAATAGATTCGGTAGAGACAGTACGGGAAGTCTCGGTACGACCACGTTGGAATTTACGAGTTTGAGCAGACTCATAAGTGGGACGGCAAGTACCAAACATCTTATAGTAGGCAAGTTGAATAGCCATTTGTGCAAAACCATCAGGAGAACACTTGAACTTCTTGATTTGGTTCTTACCAAAGGATTGATAAGCGAGAACAGTCATTTCATGCTTGCCAATCAATTGTTCAAAGTGAGTTTCAGCGGTTTGAATAGCGTTTTCGAGATCTTTGTTGAGGACAAAAGTGAGTTCTTGAGGTTGAGGGATATTAGCACGAACATTGTCATGACCATGTTTGATCAAGTTTCTGTTAAGACTACACAGAAAGACATTTTAGCCTTTTTTTATGATGATTAATTTAAAATAGTGAAATATTTACCCGTCACAAACATATTCATTCAAACGGCAGGTAGCTGTACCATCCATACAAGAATGCTAAATTTATAATTATGTCAGCATAATTCTGCACACATGAATATTTATAATTTTTTTTTTTCATTACCTCACCGTTGAAACCGGCTCTACCATTTTCAAAAACAATGAATTGAAGAGGTTTATCAAAGTAACGGTTGCGACCGTCACCGTGCCAGCATGCACGACATAATTCATCGCGGGTCTTGGGAGCCAAATCATCAAGACAGACAACAAATGAAGCAGTTTCAATCTTTTCCAAGGTTTGCTTGTTAGTGGGATTAGCAGCTAATAAAGCATCACGGACCTATTATATCCTCACATGAGAAACATGCCTTCTTTTTTTTTTTTTTTTTTTTGTATTTCTACTTACATCAGTCCAGGTATCACGGTTTTCAGTGGTCAAGACACCAATAGGGAGACCCTTGATATCACCAGCTTGATCAATGACACGTTGGAATTGTTGTTCAAGTTCTTTGGTGCTGAGTTGATGGCCATTGTAAACAGTATCAATGACATAAAACTTATTCTTACGAATAGCAATGATATGTGTATTCTTGAAAGGATCGAAAGAAGCAGGAACATCACTGGGCTTCTTGGCAATACGACAGTTATTGAACATATACTTGTAGGAATCCATACACATGGGTTCACCTTTAGCATATTCGGGCTCTAATTGGTTGTTGACGACCAAATGCTTGAATTCAAGGGCTGCTGTGGTGATAGCGGCGGCACGTTGAGCAGGGACCTTACGGAGCTTATCGTCTTTATAGGCAAAGAAGTAAGAGACATAGACGACGACGGGGTCACGATAGCCCATATAGGCTTGGTCGTTCCACCATTCTTCCATCCAGTTGACAATGTTGGGATCTTGAGCACGAGCGACAAGACGCTTTTGTAATTCTTGGCCTAATCCACCGGGAGCTTCGAATTCTTTAACGGCTTGTTCAGTGAATTTGTATTCTTCGTCGCTTAAAAGAGGGCGAACGGTGACGAGGTATTTTTGAAGGGTTTCGCCAAGTTGAGGGACAGGCAATTTGGGGAGATTCTTTTGGAAACGAAGCATAGGACCAACAGCATTAGGGTCAACAGGAGTCTTAGGAGTCTATATGAGCAAGTTAGAAGTAGTTGTCAAAAAGTGTACAAGTTTCCTTACAGGTGCCATAGTTGATTATTGTTAAAAAAGACAAAGGAAAAAGAAGAAAGAAAAAAAAAAAAAGGAGTAAAAACAACAGTTGAAATACACTTATGATTTTAGTTCCTAATTGGTACAGTTGAGTTTTTTTCCTGGTACGACTTGTACAGATAAATTTAAGACACTTTTTTTCTGTGGGACAATTTTTGAGGGACGGATTATCCTTTCCTTTTTTTTTTTTTTTTTTTTTTTTTTTTTGCATTATGACGAACTTTCTTTGCTGTGACATCTCAACCTTCTCTTTGCTATAACTCTTCAGGGATACCAGATGAAAGAATAAAAAGTACTCAAAGACGAACAATGGCTAATTCAATGCAAAAGGGTAGTGATTTGATGGAAGAGGAGGCTTTGTTCTTAAACGATCATTGAAAAAAATAGTAGACCTAAGGATTGTTTTTATCAGTATGTGATTAACAGAACAGTAATTTTAAATTGGTGCTAAATGGCAGGCCCTCTCGCATAATTCAAACAAAAACTCCGTATTCTATGAAGAAAGCAAATAACCATCTTTCATCAAAAGACTATCAAAAGCGTCTGAGAATAACAAACAAAAAACTCAAGAAGCATTGATAAACCACGTTACTAAAAGATCATGTACGGTGCCTGTGATTTTTTGCGGGGTAAATCATTTTTTTAGTCAGCAAAATTCATACTATGGGATTCTTCTTTAGTCATAATTTAAGACCTTTTTTTTTTTTTTTGAAAGTGAAAAAAAAAAAAATTATACTATGCTCGCATGAATCAATATATATATATATATATATATTTTAATGACTGCATGAACGTTTTGTTTGTTGCTATTGACAACCGACATCAATTTTGTTTTTTCTCACGAAAATCCTAAAAACTGGGACAAAAAAAAAAAAAAAAACACTGACTTTAACATCATTGCCTCCCCCTTTAATTATAAATAATATTACAAACAATTCTTTACTGCCGAGGATCACTTGCTCCACTTGTATTGCTTTTCTCTTCTTCTTCTTTAACTGTGGACATGGATATAGCTTGTAATAAGGGTGGTGAAAGAGGTGTGGGTGTTAATTCAAGAAATTGTTCATTCACTCTATTATTATTGGCTCCCGGAGGAGAAACAGTGGCTGCGGGTAGTAATCTATGATGATGCTTTGCCATACTACTGATCGCAGGCGAAGGTGGTGGAGATCCATCTAGCTCGCTCATTTTGAACACAAGTGAATCATCATCATCCATCGTGGTTTCTGTGTCTACTTGGGTCTGCCGCCGAGGCGTGTTCAATTTATTACCCGTGTGATATCCGCTATGGCCCGTAGTTGCGTTCCTCAATAAATGCAAATCAGGGTGGTGGTTGCCTTG
The DNA here is from genome assembly GCA_000697295.1 of Mucor indicus B7402. NCBI lineage: Eukaryota > Fungi > Mucoromycota > Mucoromycetes > Mucorales > Mucoraceae > Mucor > Mucor indicus. The sequence goes on from JNEK01002715.1 coordinate 46,864, forward strand.
AGGGTATGTTGAGAATGCAGACATGTCATGAAGGCGACGTCTTCTCAGGTCATCATCGTCATCCTCGTCGTCGTCGTCTTCTTCTTCTTTATGATTTGGCGCAGGATTTAAGCGAGCTAAACGTAGAGCATTTTGAGGATATGAACGTAATTGAGGCAAGCTTCGAGGAATATGCACAGGCGATGTTGATTTTTGTTCAGCATGCAAAGGTGAAGGTATAATAGGTTGGTAAGAGCGTCCTGTAGAAGATGTAGAAGATACAGGAGATACACCTGACACAGGTTCATGATGTTGAGATGCATTTATCATCATACTCGACGACAATGACTCGGAAAGGCTATTATGCGTGTCTCGTAAGTTTTGAAAATGCGATAAAGCCGTCTTTTTACTAGCCGTTGTAGTCGAAGTGCCTATCATCATACTACTCGTACTACTATTGCTTTCGGAAGTGGATGATAATAACTGCGTACTGCTACGGTTTGGCTGTTGAAACATGCGAAGTTCTTGGTTAGAACCTACTAACTTGACAAATGCTTCTAAATCGTCATGCTCGTCATGGTCATTTTTGATATTTATTGAGCTATGGTCACTTGTTTTAGACCATCTGCGCATCATGCTTACACTCGATGGCGAGTCGGACGTTGTTGTCTTGTTTGTTGGACTGGACTTGTATTTATCAAAACTGGATGAAAACTCAATTTTGCGGCTGTAGGATCCACTTTCCATGCCACTTTGATTTCCAGTCGTCCCGGCAACAGGTCTGGATCTTTCTGATGAAGTCGGTATATAGTTTTTGTTTGACCCTCCACTACCAGCACCAGAAACTATAGCAACGTATTAGTTACCTGGATATGCATAAATGTTTTTCTCCCATACATATGGAATCAGCTTGAGGAGATGATGATAAAAATGGGGATTTGAAAGGTGAAACTACAAATGGCGCAGAAGCGCGACGACTTGTAGGTGTGGAATTGGTAGGAGATAGATTTCTTATACTGGAAGCGCCGCTACCACTATAAGGAGTCATTTTAAGTGCTGAAGACGTGTGTTGACGAATCTCCATGGAGGCCTTGGAATCATCGTCGGGATAAAGCGCATTCTCCTGTTATAGCAAAATGAATAACCAATCCCCTTTCAAAACTGCTTTTTTCTTACCAGTTTAGATTCTAAAGAAGAAGGCTTTGTTGATGATTTATTAAACATTGAAGCAGGTCTAGTATTTTTACGAGAAGTGTCACTTTTTGGTGATTGCCGCAATTGCTGTTGATATTTTGCCATTGTTGGAGTGAAAAATTGTTCGTCCATGTCAATAAATTGTGCACTAAGATCTCTTTCTTTATCTTCCACTCTAAAATCACAATTTCGACGATAAGTTACGTTTAACTTGAATGTGCTAATAAAGGAGTGTTAGTTCTAGTAGTTGTATTCCCCTCCTCCCTGTCTCTCTGTTTACCCTATTGGTGTGACTATATTGGAAAATTCATATACTTTGGTTGGTTTACGAGCATCACTTTCTAATATCGTTGAACCTATTTTTTTTATGAATCGATTTGCCTTCCATATTTAGAAGTCATTTTGTTACCTAGTGATATTTCAGAAGCATGATTTGTTGCGGTCGTTGTTGATAACCGATAACCTATAGTTAATGGATTCGAAGAGTCGTTTAGTTTTTGTAGTTTTCGATAAAGATCATAAGTTGGTAATAATCTCGCAAGTGAGTGTAAAGATCGAAAGAATAAAATAGATCTTTTGTATAAATTCGGTAAATCTACAGCATAATCTGGAAAAGGTTGACTGTTTTTTTTTTTTTTTTTCTCTTTAATACTCTTACTTTTTGTTATTTTTTTCCACTTACTTTAAAGTTAATTCCCATGACTCAATAAGAATACGATTAATATGCGAATCCGTAGTTTGTGACTTTAATTCAACACAACTCCACCTTAAATTATCGTCTGCAACTAACAATGATTGATTATGAGATAATCTGGAAGTGTCCAAATAAATATCAATTATCATTGGTGGAGCAGGTTTATCAGACTGTATAGCCATCGTTCTCCAAAACTTCAAATCTTCTCTTAATATTTCTACATCTTCTGTAGCAATATTGAACTATGTAAGGGCTTATTGATTAAAAAAAAAAGGCTCCAATGTTTCTACCTCGAGTCTAATTCTGTTTACCCATTTATTCAGTTTTCTACTTGATAAAGATCCCTTCAAGCTCGTTCTTCTACCATATCGTGCGTCATTATCAGGAGTACAGCGTGCCTGAATCACTATTTGTGCAGTTTTGGTATAAAAGTTCTAATTTACATTAACATTTTCCATCCTTTCTCTTTCTCTATCATTGGCCTTACTTGAATAATCTGGTCTAATTTCGAATTACGTGTACTCGTTGAAGAAGTAGAAGGACCAATAGGACTAGCAGCTGAAGGTTGATAAGACGATGAACTCATTATAAAATCATAAAAACAAAAATATTAAAAAAAAAAAAAAAAAGAATGGCAATGTTGTCAAAAGTTTAAAAACTTGATGCTATTTTCCCTTCAAATGAACCCTTCTTGTCTTTTGAATATAGGCAAAAAAAAGTTATTTTCAAAAGGAAAAAGGAACGAAAATGCGCATGAGATATCATCCTCTCTCTTTTTTTTTTTCGAGGTCACGTGCGATAAGCATGTTATGTTTATCCAAATTTATGTGGAAGCTGTTCATCCCCCCTCGTCAACCCAATTTTTTTTTTTTTTTTGTAAAAAGTATTCGATCGCGATGGATTTCTCAAGATTTAATCAAGCCGAGCAAGCTCAAGTGAACGCCATGATTGAGCAAAAACAAGTGTGTTATTGCAGTAGATCCTGTTTCTCGATTGTTACTGATCATTATTTAGATTGATGATTTTGTCAATTTACTTACAGGCATGACAGATCGTTGCTTTAGGGAATGTGCAAATGACTTTACAACAAAAGCAGTTACAGGAAGAGAGGTGAGTAATGTTTTTTTTTTTTTTAGAGGATGCTTTATTTAATCTACTGACTATTTTGTATAGAAAAAATGCCTCCAAGCGTGTGCTGATAGATTTATAAAACATTCTCAAATAGTCAGTAATCGTTTTGCAGAACTCAGTCAAAGTGTAAGTATAACCCGAATTTGTAAACAAAGCAACTAAATTGAACTATTACAGCTTAATCAATTACAGCAAGCACCTAACACAACGCCTACTTTTGATACTCCATCGGCATCCGTGTAATAATAAAATGTTTATAGATATTAATGATAGGCTGTTTGTCTATATTTTAAAAGATGAATGCAGTAAAAGATACAAGAATAATTGTATAAATAAGGGGGTTAACATAGACTGCAGCAGAATTACTAGTTGCAGCAACAGAGGGACGACCAGTTTTCGATGCAGCAGGAGCAACAGCACCACCTGAAGCACGACTAATAGCAGTAGTAGTAGTCGATTGCACTTGTTCTTGATACGAAGCATTAGCCCAGCCAGCACAAACACCCACAGGACTTAGAAGCACTTTTGAATGCAATATAGGCAATGCTTTGAGATCTGCACCTACAGTGACATTATTCAAATCATGCATCAATGAATTTCCACCGCGTGTAGCTGTAGCCACATTGTTAGCCCATTGTGTGACATTAGCTACAACACCTGCTTCAGTCTGGCCACCAGCAGTGATTCGCCAATCTTGAGAATCGACTGACCACATAGCAGGAGTATACCCCAACGAATGAACAATATAACGAATACGGTCGTCAATGTCTCCTCTAGGCTAAAATTAAAATTAGAAACACAAAAAATAAGGAGTTGGGTTGTATAATTTACTGGACGCATTAAACGAGGAGTAACACCGAGGACTTCTTTGATAGCTAACTCTGTCCATTTTAATTCGCCAATAACCATATCGTTTGAAATAGTCGTCAATTCTGAATGGTCCCTGTATACATGTAGGTTGAGTATAAAGGAGGAGAAAGGAGAAGATAAAGGATCTTACCAGGTGTGGATACCAATTTCGTGGCCTTGATCGTAAGCTTCTTTAAGGATTTCTGGCCATGTAATCACTTGCCTGCCGACAACAAAGAACGTCACTTTTCGATTAATCGATTTCAAGTAGGCTAGTAATTCACGAGTAATTTCATATGGGCCATCATCAAAACTCTACATAGTAAAATATGAGTTTTATGCTGCAGTGTCTTTATTCTATATCTATTTACAGTTCCCCAAACTTTAGGATCAGCACAAGAAACAATATCTGTTGGTTTAACACAACCATTCCATGTCCAGTTACAATAGGTGTTATTACCAGTAGGATCAGCATTTTGAATGATTCCATCTAAATATAAGGTTGAATAAAACATTCAGACAAAAAAGTTAGTATCAAGAGTTACCTGGTGTGAGAATATTGGGAGGGATCTTCAAGGCAGGGTCATCTTTAATCAAAGTTAACCATTCAGGCTTTGGAACAGGCTTTGAAGTACCAGAAGGATACTGATTTTTCCAAGCAATTTTTGAGTTTGGTATAGCAAATGTTGGAGCGGTTGAAACTACAGGAGCAGCGGAAGATGGAGTTGCAGTACCTTGCGCCAATACATGATTAGTGGAGTAATATAAAAGAGCAACAGCAGCGACAGTGTTCTTGCTGATAAACATGATAATAATAAAGAAAAAGACAAGAAACAAAGGACCTTATTTATACATGTTGTTATTTCTATTAATAGGCATATGTAGGGAGGTTTTTATTGGAATGATTGGAAGTCGTGTTAGAGTTTTATGAAATGATGCTGATCTTGGTTTCAGGTATTACAATCATTATCTAAATATAAACTGCACAATCCATTGAGGAAGGCCTTCTTCACTTTGTTTATTGTCTTCAGCTACTCCTTCATACAATGTTTCCACAGGCTGATTTTCGCCATGGTTGACAGTGTCTTCAAAAGGCTGAATAAATCCCAACTGTTCATCCAGTTCATGAGGTGAGCATTCTAATTCAGTGCATATCTCATCATAGTGGTGCTTGCCATCTAGAAAAGGAATAATGTCAGGGTGTATCGCTACACCTGTGTATTTATTGACAACACGATCATATTGATTCTCTAAAGGAAAACCGAGGGGTTTGTTTTCGTTGTCGTTTGTTGTACATGTCAAAATTGGATATTTATGCACGCGATAAATTAACCCTTTAATCACTCCAAAAGATATCACTCGTCTAAATAACAATAAGTCTCGCATTGCTGTATAAAGTGCCTCTTCCAATTACCTCTCATCTACATTTAATGAATGGAGCTGCTGTTCTTCGATCCAATCTTTAACTGTTAAACCGTATTTTAAGCCACAATATAAAGCGTAGATCCGTTCAATAGAAATCTCGGGTGTATCTACATGAAAGGTATGCTATTAAAACAAAACTCCCTCCTCTTCTTCTTTTCTTAATGTGCTTACTGGGTATCATAATGTATCTCAAGCATTCTTGAGCAAGGCCGTATTTTGGATCAAATAGTTTTGTGATTTCTGGTTTAACGGCATAAACATTGGAATACTGAAATATGTCAGTTAAGATGATACAGCCATAATACCTAAAGAGAGGACATTAGCCTTACATATATTTGTTCAATTTATATAGTCTACATCATATGTTCTAAGCTTTGTCTTGCCCACTCTGATTTGACGTTGGCTAGTTCAGCTATTCTTTTTACATGATGTACGCCATCAATAAGATTTGCTACTTTTTGCACTGTAATATCCCAATTGGGATTCATCATTTTTCTTATATCTACTGTACATACGGGTACATGATAGTCGTATACAGTTTGTGGGTTTGGATATGTTGGAAATAGTTTTAAATTAATTGTGTTAAAGGTGTCTAATAGCAATATTATTACTTTTTTTTTCTCTCTTGCGCATTCAAATAACTTACTAATAGGAATTTGACATTCGCAATAGCTGTTCAAGTCTTCAAATAATTGCTCAATAACGTTTTGTATTGACTGTGTTTGTGAGCCTAAATCAATAGATAAAAAGTTGCATTCAAGCTTTTTTTGATATGAGCATGATTTCCTCGTAATAAAAATGACACCAACCTCTAAACCTTCCAAGACTCTTGATAGTTTCCTCACAACAGCTTCATAGCTGCTTGTTTCTGCGTCTTCTTCAAAAACAAAGCAAAGGTTGAATCGAAATTCATTACGAAAATGTCTATACTTTTCATGATCGTGCATTATGACAGGACATCCCATAACTTTATAGCCGTTCGTACAAATAGTCACAAGCCGTTTGTACAGTTGGTTTTTTGGTATAATATATTCGCTTATCGATTCGAAATCGATCAACGTTTTTCCATTATGCGGTTCGACAGTTAATGAATCAGTTTGTTTGTCATTGGATGATTGTTGAATGGGAGTTATGCTCCCTTCTGGTACTTGGTGTTTGACCACTGTTCCCTTAATAATATCAAACACTGCATAGAATATACTATGGATGCGAGGGAATCCTTGAAATTCCATCAGTTGTATGAGAAAGGAAAAAGAAAGACCTAGTCACGCAATTTTCTAAAGTGACAGCAAAGGAAGAAGAGTAGCTTTTGTCTGAGAGCACTTTAAGGCCGACAATGATATCCTTACACCTTTAGACAATTTGAACTTGGTTTTGCCAGTAATGACTTTTAACACAGACAGTAAGATGAAAGTGGACACTAAATTTCTCTGTTGTTCATTCACTGATATCGTTTTGTATCTATGGCTCAAAACAAACCTGAGACCGTTTTCTTCATCTTGGTATATCTGCTAGCTTGTACATACAAGAACCTTCTGGTAGAATTTTGCTCCCAGTCTACACTAAGCAAAAGGTATGATTCAAAGGTTTTATTTCAGAATGGTACCGGTAGTCAGGAAAAGTACAGATGGGACGCTTCTTGTATCCTGAATAATGGAACCCAAACTCTGCCAAACACACTGACCAATCGATTAGAGACACTTGGAAGTTACATAATCTACTTGAGAGAAACAAGATACTAGACCATACAATACATTCCTTGGCAACATCACATTAAAAAAGCTAGCCTTTGTGCCCCAAACAGATGGCGAATTTTTAAATTGAGGCGCGCTATATAACTATATCCCAGTAACTTGAGACATATGAGTCAGTATCATGGCGCTCATTATTTCCACTAGTATAGATTGATTTTAAAGAGGTATTTTCATAATGTACTAGCTTTATTAGAATGTTATAATCAGTTGATCAATTGTATTGATTATGCAAGTACCAACACTGTACTACATTCGAGTAGAAAACAATTGACTCATACAATAGAATTTAGATATGATCTTGTATTACCGTTTGTTTCCGAGAGTACTACTAGCTAGATGATGCAAGTAAGCGCTTAAAATCAGTACTAAATATTTGTAAAGAGTATACTAGGCACATGCATTACCTTTGAAAAGTAAATAATTTATACTTGCAACAGCAAATATAAGCTATTTTTATGTCGTTGTAATCTTAAAGCAGTAGCTTTTGAAGTGCTAAATGGCTACGGAAACTTCCATACCCTCCCATTATATATAGTAAATTTATAACATAGTAGTTATTAAGGCACTAACAAGTACATACGTGCGGCAACTTTTACCCTGTAAGCCATATAAAACTCGTTTCGGTACAATTGGAACCATAAGTCTTTGAACTTTCTAGATTATTGGATCGTTCATGACAAAGAAAGGGTAATGGTAATCCCTTTGCTTACCATTTATCAGCGCACGTGCGGCGGTATTTCCCAGGCATCCAAGTCTACAAGATCTGTAAAGATCGTGTAATCTACAGGATCTACATGCAAGGTGAAAATTTTCTGAGTTATAAATGATGCAAGGGCTATAACTATATATATTATTAGATACTTGACCTTTTAGCTTCGCACAGTTACCCCTTTTTACGGTATTATTTAAAGTAGTAATGACCAGTGATAATAAAATACTCCCAAAAGTATTAGCAATTGCCGGTAGTGATAGTGGAGGGTAACATGCTCACACGTTTTCTCATGCTCTTCTGGCAATTAACTGTCTATAAATATAGTGGCGCTGGTATTCAAGCCGATATAAAAACACTCACTTCTCAACATGTTTACGCTTCTACAGCTATCACTTCAGTTACTTCTCAAAATACTTTGGGCGTTAATGGAAGACAGGACTTGAGTCCAGAGTTTGTCTCTCAACAAATCTTAACTGTTCTATCAGACATTGGTACGGATGCTATCAAAATTGGCATGCTCTCTTCTGCTGCCATAATAAGAGCTGTAGTTGAATCTTTAAGACTGTTTCCTAAAGAATCAAGGCTGCTTGTTGTTGATCCAGTTATGGTTTCTACTAGTGGCTCGCGTCTTTTAGTCACCGAGGCTACTCAAGCCCTTATTGACGAGTTGTTGCCTGTTACGTTTATTTTAACCCCCAACGTTCCTGAAGCTGAAATCCTCTCAGGATGCTCGATAAAGACTATTCAAGATATGCATATCACTGCTAAGAAGATTAGCCAACTGGGTCCTCAATATGTTTTACTTAAAGGTGGTCATTTACCTATTGGCCAGAAAGTAATAGATGTTTTATACAGTGCTAAAGACGATTCGTTTATTGAATTTACAAACGATTATGTGGAAACACAAAATACACATGGCACTGGATGTACACTTTCGTCTGCTTTAGCTGGCGAGCTTGCTAAAGGAAACTCTGGTAATGAACATTTAATTTTTTTTTTTTTTAAAAAAAAAGGTACTAAAGTCTTTCTATAAGTTACGATTGCTTGCAAAAATGCTATTGAATATGTTAGAATTGCTCTTACAGACTCTTTAGAACAGATTGGTAATGGTAATGGCCCAGTAAATCATTTCCATTTGATGCGATGGTCTCCATACCAAGGGTAAGCCAGTAATAATATTACTTTTCAAAGGAATTGAGTATTAACAAAGTTGCGATTTATAGGAAGAAGACTTTTGTCGATGCGCTGATTGATGCCCTTCCAGAGAATGTTTGGTCTCAATACATTGACCACCCCTTTGTACGTGGTATTGCTGATGGAACTCTTCCCATACAATGCTTTACACATTATCTCACACAAGATTATATTTATTTAAAAAACTATGCCCGTGCTGCCGCACTTGCTGCCTTCAAATGTAAAAATCAAATACTAAATTTTCCATAGACTGGGACTAATCCGCATTCATAGCTAATGACTTTATAAACATTGAGACTAACGCTGGAATAGCGCTTCATATAGCTAAGGAGGCAAACTTTCATTTGGACTTTTGTGCGAAATATGGTATCTCCAAAGAAGACGTCGAAACTGCCAAAGAAAGTGTTTTTAACTCGGCTTATACCAGGTACGTACTGGAAAAGGGCGCTTCAGGAGATTTACTTGATTTAAAAGCCGCTATGGCACCTTGCTTATTTGGCTATGCTGCTATCGGTGTAAAACTGTTTAACGATCCAAACACTAAACGAGGTAATATAATATTTTATTGTTGTTATATAAATGAAACTGAAAGATCAAATAGAGGGAAACCCTTACTGGGATTGGATTCTCAAGTATTCTGCCGAGGATATTCAACAAGCAGTTGTAGTTGGCACTAGTAAGTCTTATTTTAGTGTATGTTTGACTCTTCATTGACTCTTATTTTATAATACAAATAGCTGAATTGGAACGATTAGCTGAGCATCATGTTTCTACCTCTCCAGCTCGCTTTGTTGAAGTTTGCAAGATATTCGAGCAAGCTACTCGCTTGGAAATTTCGTTTTGGGATATGGGCCTGAACTTGCTATAAAAATAACTCACATATTGTATACATGTATAATAAATCATATTTCGTTATTTGAACACATTTTAGACATCAAGGCATTTTCGGCGGTGAGTAAACAGCAGCTATAGCTATGTGCCATCAATTAATACCATTCAGTTAAATTGGCTCAACAGTTAGAAGTGGAAAAGGCGTATATGCCTATTGGAAATCATTGCAAATTCCAAAGAATTCACAAACTTAAAATAAGAACACCAGCAGGAGAGGGAAATTGCTAAAGTGGACTTTCGAGGTTTTCTCCAATACTATATGATACATTATGAGTGAGAGCTTCTATGTGATTAACGGATATTACTGTTCTCTATAAATAACTCACCAATGGTCCAAGTGGATGTGCATGGAATATAGCTCAATTAAATTTGTCTTATTTCCTCAAAAATACCTATCTTTTTGACTTCATTGACTTGAAGTACTAAAGCTAGAACAAATATAAGGTTCAGCTTTTTGAGTAGCAAAAAAACGCTTGTGGCTCTCAATAAGTGATTGAGCATAACCCTGCTCTACGATTGCAATAGTAACGGAGCAACTTTTCTTGCAGTATCCCATTGAAAGTATTTGAATATAGGGACAGCCTAGGTACATTAACAAAAGCCCTTTGGACAAGGCCAAACCTTCAATGTATTACTGGATCAATTTTCTTCATGTTGTGCTTTAATCATTTTATAAACGTGGTTGCTACCAAGTTTGACCATTGTACTTCCTGGAGGCCATTCTACAGTATCGCCGACTTTTTAGCCTGCTGCAGCGAGCCGCCGAACATCTTCACGGCGTTTTTTCCGTTAGCTGAGTGACTGTCTCACAAATTTCCTTTTTGGTTGCCGGCCGAACTGGCCCACAAGTAGTCTTTAACTTTTTAACTTGAGAAAAAAGATGGAATGAAAGGGGGTCATAGTACTTTTAGAAAACAGAAATAGATCTTATTGTGAACAATAAAAAAGCTAATTTGTCCTTTCTCTTGTTCATTGCTTCATAACACTCATTTTACTATGGCTGTGTGCGGCGATGCGGAAAGCGAAAAAAATAGGATTTTTTGATTTCAATTTTGTAACTTTGATTCAAAGTTATAAAGCTGCCTTTTTTTTGACATTTTTGTTCTCTCTTTAATTCAATTAATTAATATGGAAAAAACAGATAACGTAGACGTTTCTTCTGACACTAACACTAAAGCAAAGAAAGCCAAAGAGCCCAGTGTTTCCCTCTTGCAACTTTTTCGATTTTCCACACCCAAAGAACGTTTGTTAATCCTTTGTGCAATCATATGCTCAGCCGCAACAGGCGCTTTACAACCAGTTTCTATTCTTATATACGGATCCTTTGTCTCTAACTTGGCTGATGCACTAAACGATCCATCCAAATTACTTGGAATAGTGTTACCTATCATCCATACAATGGCATATTTAGGCACGGCTGCCTTAGTAGCTGCATATATATCAACAAGTATATGGATCCTAACAGGAGAAAATCAAGCTAGAAGAATACGATCTCTGTACCTTCAATCAGTGCTGCGTCAAGATATGAGTTGGTTTGATACTGCAAGTGAAGACTCTTTAAACACGAGGTTGGCCGCTGACACTCAACTTATCCAAGATGGTATTTCAGAAAAGTTCGGACTGTTTATCTCTTTCTTTGCACAATTTGTTGGTGGCTATGTTGTTGCATTCATAAAAGGTATTTTCATTCACAATCCTATTTTCAATTTTTTTCTAATGTTATTTTTTTTTTTTATTTAGGATGGCAAATGGCTTTAGTTTTATTAGTTTCTATACCTCTTTTGGCCGGTACTGGTGCTACTATGTCTGTTTTTCTAACAAAATACACAAAACAGGAGCAAGATGCTTCCGCTGAAGCTGGGTCAATTGCTGAACAAGCTTTCCAATCTATTCGTACAGTCTATGCTTTTAGTCTTCAACAAAGATTTGTGGACCGTTACAACAAAAAACTCGACGCAGCTTACAAATCAGGTGTAAAAGGTGGTGTGTCCTTTGGTTTCGGTTTTGCCTTCTTATTGTTCTTCATGTTCTGCACTTATGGCTTAGCTCTATGGTTTGGTTCTCGACTAGTCACTCAGGGTCATCTTACCGGTCCATCCGTCTTTGTGGTGTTTCTGTCCATGATGCTCGGAAGTATGAGTTTTGTGAAGCTTCCTCCTAATTTATCCGCTATTTTTGGTGCACGCGCTGCCGCCTATAAAGTTTTTGCTACCATTGATCGTATTCCTGAAATCAACGTCGACGGAAATGATGGTATGAAACCAGCTCAAGTTCGTGGTGCCATTGACTTTAGAAACGTCAATTTTTCATATCCTAACAGACCCGGTGTGCCTGTATTAAATGATGTTAGCTTTCAAATCAAGCCTGGAATGACTGTTGCCTTTGTTGGACCCTCTGGATCAGGAAAATCTACCATAGTACAACTAATTCAAAGATTCTATGACTCAAGCTCTGGCGATATCTTCCTTGATGGTCAATCCTTGAAGCACTTAAATGTTCGATGGCTGCGTCAACAAATTGGTATAGTGTCTCAAGAGCCTGTATTGTTTAATATGACTATTCGCCAAAATCTACTTCTCGGAGCTGACGGGTCGATATCGGAAGAGGCACTTATCCATGCGTGTGAAGAAGCAAACTGTCATTCGTTTATTTCAAAATTACCCAATGGCTACGATACTATTGTTGGTGAGCAGGGAGGCATGTTATCTGGTGGACAAAAGCAACGTATAGCTATTGCTCGTGCAATACTCAAAAATCCTTCTTTATTGCTTTTAGACGAGGTACATACAATATCTATATTTTATATAAATAGACATGAACTAACTCTATCATTTACTTAGGCCACTTCTGCTTTGGATACAACATCTGAGCGCTTGGTTCAAACAGCTCTCGACAAAGCATCTGAAAACCGTACAACTATTGTTGTAGCTCATCGACTTTCTACCATTATGAAAGCTGATCTTATCATTGTCTTAGATCAAGGTCATATTGTGGAGCAAGGTACGCACGGTGACTTGATTATGCAGCAAGGTGTCTACGCTGGACTGGTTGAAAAGCAAGCTATCAAGATCGAGAAGACACTTCCAATTGAATATGAAAAACAATCAACGCTACTCATCAGGGATATTGACGCTATCACACCTTTGGCAAATAATCACGGAGTTCGAAAGGACAGCTCATCTTCTACTAGTATCCAGTTTCCAGATGAAGACAAGAATCTCTTGATAGATGCCTATGAAATGAAGTTAAAAAAGGATGCCAAAATGAAGAAGGAAATGAGCAAAACTAGAGCTCCGGTGCTTAGAGTTGTCAAGGATATGAAACCTGAATGGGGCTACCTCGCTTTAGGTTTATTTGGATCCGCTATTTCCGGCTGTGTTTTCCCCCTTTATGCATATTCGTTCTCTTACGTTGTTGTAATATTGAGTACCGGTCAAGCTATCCAGCCTAGCCCTCTAGGAGGAACCAATCTCTATGCATTCTTGTTTGCTATACTTGCTATTGTTGCTTTTATTGGAGGTGGTCTTCAAATGTTCTCTTTTGAAATAAGTGGCAAGAAATACACAAGACGCTTACGTGAAAAGGTCTTTAAGACTTATCTCCAGCAAGAAATCGGATTTTTCGACCAAGAAGAAAACAGCATTGGCACTATTACAACCAAGCTTGCTATTGATAGTCGTAATGTCAATGAAATGATCACAAAAGTATGGGGCGATATTGCTAATATCATTGTCACGTTCGTTGTTGGTTTGGTCATTGCTTTTACACACAGCTGGGCTCTCACCCTCATTACACTATGTATGGCTCCGTTCTTATTTATGGCGACGGCGTATGAATTCTATCTCCAGCGTGGTTTCGAGGACAGTACTAAAGCGGCTAATGCACAAAGTGGTCAAATTGCAGGAGAGGCAATTCGTGAAGTAAGAACAGTTGCATCTTTGAACAAACAACGCTTTTTTGAAGAACGCTATTATAACTCCTCGGCTCATCCTCATAAACTGACCATCCGAAAAGCTTATTTGTCATCTTTGGGTTCTGCTTGCAGCAAAGGTATTAGCATTTACACCAATGCTTTGGCGTTCTATGCGGGTGCACGATTGATTTCTAATGGGAGTATCGATTTTCAACAAATGTTTACAAGTATACTTGTGATTACTACTGCAGCTGAAACAGCAGGTCGTAGTTCAACATTTGCAGCATCTTTTACAAAAGCGAAATATGCAGCCATTTCTTGTTTTGAATTGCTGGATAGGAAACCATATATTGATGATGAACTTGAAGGCATGGAACCCTCTAGTGTTCGTGGCGACGTCTCCTTTAGTCAAATCGAGTTTGCTTATCCAACTCGACCCGAAGCTCCTGTATTTTGCGGTGACTTTAACTTACATGTTGAAAGGAGCAAAACTGTTGCTCTTGTAGGTCCTTCTGGCTGTGGTAAATCAACAACAATTGGTATGCTTGAGCGTTGGTACGACCCATTGAGCGGAAAAGTCTCTTTGGACGATGCAAATGTTAATTCTTACTCTCTACATAATCTTCGCAGCCATATGGCACTTGTTGGTCAAGAACCGGTTCTATTCGATATGTCAATTGGTGAAAATATTCGTTACGGTGTCAATGAGAATATCTCGGTTACTCCAGATGAAATGGAAGAAGTTTGTAAGGCTGCAAATATTCACAAGTTTATCTCGGAGCTTCCTCAAGGTTATGATACTCGTGTTGGTGATAAAGGGTCTCAGTTGTCTGGTGGTCAAAAGCAACGTATTTCAATTGCTAGAGCTTTGTTGCGTAAGCCTAAAGTTTTGCTGTTGGATGAAGCTACTTCTGCGCTGGATAGTGAAAGTGAAAAGTTAGTTCAAGAAGCATTAGATAAAATTATTCAAGAAGGGGGACGAACAACTATCACAATTGCACATCGATTATCAACCGTCAAGAATGCTGACCTCATCTGTGTTATTAAAGATGGACGGGTTATAGAACAAGGCACACACTCTGAGTTATTAGCATTAAACGGAGTTTATAGAAACATGGTTCACCAACAATCCTTGAATGTCAACTAAAACAAATATCTATAACACTATGTACACTTTTAATTTATATCTTTAAATAATAAACATTACTTTTTATTCATATATAACTGTTTTTAGCCTCATTAAATGCCTTGTTAACTATCGCTTGAGTCAAACAGATACACTATATTGTACTTGCCCTGTTTGACTTTTTTTTTTTTTTTTTTTATCGTCCTCCCTTCCTATAGGTCAAAATCCCATAATTGAGTCACCATTGTTCCAGACTCGAAAGTAGTCTAAACCCTGTCTTTTTTTTTCCTCCTTCCCCTTTTACTAATTATAAGAATGAATACAGACACTGTCTCGAAAGTTGGACGCCATAGAATATATTCCAACGAGCAACGCAAAGACAGAAACCGTAAAGCTCAGGCAGCTTTTCGTAACCGCCGAAATGAATACACTAAAAACCTAGAAGCAGCTTTGTTGGAATTCGAAAATAAAGTAACCGATCTTAAAGTTTCCAATACACAACTAGAAGAAAGAGCAAAAACAGCAGAGACACGCTGTAAACAGCTGGCCTCAGAAGTTAATTCTCTACATAAATTGCTTCAATTAGCACTATCTAATAACAATACAAATCATGATATCATTTCCCCAGTTGTGCCTATCGTGCCTTGTTTGAATGGTAATATATCACTTACAAGTATAAACAAGTAATATCAACTTATTTATGTATAGATAATATGATGCCTTTATCACCCATTGATAGCTGCTCCACTTTGGAATTTTCTTCAACATTAGATTCGGAAACTCTTGACTTTTCATGGTTAAATACAGGCGAGTCTTTAAAAGTCATTGCTCAGAAAGAACTATGATCCTAGACTTTACTTTTCTATGTAGATGCCTCATTTTTACCCGCTCAAGACAATGCAATTAATAGCACTTGGCAAGTATTCATTTCATTATAACTATATATTCATACAATTGTGAGAACTCTCTGATCCTAGTTAAACCTTTTTTTTATATATATATATAGGTATACCAAGTAATGCTGTTTCTGTATTCTCTTTTCTTCCATTAAATTAATAAATAATAAACTAGCATTTAGTATAAGTAGCAGTGACTTGAGTTTGTTCTAAGTCATTAATGCTCTTTGGGTAACTATGACGTCCCTCCAGTTTCCATAACAACTTTTGATAAGTTGCTTCGTTTCTAACCTATACTCTACGGCGCGCACCATTCAACCTTTCCATATTATTATGCTCTATTATTGATGTTTCAATGGACAAGCACTGATGTCAGTTACCTGTCTATGTAAGTATCAACGACTGTCCCTTGGGAAACCATTTATGTACAACAACAATCTATTTATTGAATCCAAGTCCGCAAAAGCATTTTATAATATATTATATGAATATGATAGCAATACTAAGTGAGCCTATAGACGCAGTTCATTGATGTTAAAAGGACTGTAATCGAAATCAACTTTATTGAGAGTTAATTTTTCCTACAGTGCTACATCTCTAACTTAGGATACGTCAAGTCGTGAAACGGCCTCTTAAAGTAAAAAGCTAACCTTCCAAAATGAACCTTATTTTTTGAATGATAATTAGACGAAATCTTTATGCAATAAGTTGCTAATCAATATCCTAGACATCAAGCTCACCAAAAACAAAGTAAAGCCTCTTTGAAGAGCCTTGAATTCATCGTCTAAGGTAAGTATACAAAGTTTTTTTTATGTACGTTTTGTTTAAAAGTAAGGAGTAAAAACGGCTAAATAACTTAAAAAAACCAAAACAAACAAACAAAGGCTGATCATATAAAATGAGTACAAAATGAATGAGGTTATCTTTATTACAAATACACAAAGGTATTATTTTTTAACAAAAAAAAGGGTCAGTTTTTTTTTTTTTTATACATAAAGGAGAGGGTATTGATGAGTCGATAATATACAGATGAAAATGAATGGAGATGAAAATGAATGTGGCTGATAATGAGTGGTATATAATGTTTTGAAACAATTGTAAATAAACAATTAAAGTCTCCTTCTGCGAGTTCTTGGAGAGTCGTCTCGAGAGAAGTGCTCCTCAACGTGGTATTCGTCATCGGTCGAGTGTCGTAGGCTTGATTTTCTCTTGCGAGAGTAGGAGGAGGAATCACTAAATAAAAAAAAGAGGTTAGTTGATAACAAAGGTGTGCTTTTTTAAGGTTCTTACGGTTCTTCATCTGATGTATCGTTGATTCTTGGCGCTCTACGATGGTGACGGCTATCCCTGTTGTTATATTCTGATGAATAAGGTGATGCGCGTCGATTGCGGCCATCTCTGTTGTACTCAGATGATGAGGAGGGGCGGCGACTGTTGTATCCTGAAGAGGACGAAGAAGGGCGACGGTTGTTGTATTCCGTTGAGGAATAGGAGCGGTGGCGGCTGTTGTGTTCTGTTGAAGAAGAGGGGCGACGGCTGTCGTGTTCTGACGAACGATGGTAGCGGCTCTCAGATGAGCGGTGGTGACGAGCTTCGCTGTCAGGGTTGGATGCGCGTTGGTTGCGACTTTCTTTGTTGTATTCTGGTGAATAACGGTCGCTGCGCTTTTCCGGTTCACGCGTGTTTCTTTGGGGGTTGTTCTTCTCTTCTGCATCGTCTTCAGAGTCGCTATCAAGAACAATGACCTCCTTAGGCTTGCTTGCTGTGGTGTTTGCACCTTGCTGGCTGGCGTTGCGGTTGGCTTGTTGCTCTTCTTGCAAACGACGTAGCTTTTGAAGCAAAGCGCGTGATCTTGTCTCTTCTTGTCCTAGTCTCAAGAGAGTGGATGCCTGTTCACTAAGCAAATAATAAGTATATTTTGATAATTCAAAAGGTAATGGAGACTTACTCGCCAAGTATTCTTAGTCTTTGGGTAAGACCTGCACAGTGCGTCAACAAGTTTTCATGGGAAAGGGTAGAGATATTCTCAAGGTAAGCTACACCGATGGGGGAAGAGAGGCCAGTGTCCAGTTCAGCTACTCTATTGTTAAAAAAAAAAAAAAAAAATTGTGAATATTTGAATAAAGCAAGTATAAAAGAACATACTTTCTCAACTGCTTCAAGTATCTTACAGATTTGGTAGCTTGTTCAAGTTTCTCTATTGATACTTCGTTCTTTTCACGCTCAGTCTTCAACTCTTCTTCACTTGCAAGTAGTCTCTCCTCTAAGGACTTCACGTTATTGGTTAAGACATCATTTTTGGCCATAAGGTTCCTAACGGCAGCAGTAAGTTCTGATTGGATATCATCAATAACAGAGAAGAAAAGGGGTCTGAATGAAAATTCACTACTGAAATCGTTGCAAATAGGGCACATGCTCTTGATTTGGAACCACTCCAGAAGGCTAATAAGGTCATGTTAATCGCAAAGTAGATCAGGCTTTTTTTTTTTTTTGGCGATCTGAACTTACCATTCTCTATGAAAGACGTGTCCACAGTAAGCTGAACAACAAGAATAATTTTCTGATATCAAAGTATCCATACAAATGCTACAAATAATAGTCATTCTTTTATTTATTACTTTTTGATCAAAAGCACGTTAAAAAAAAAAGGAATTGTCAAAAATTAAAAGTACTTTGCAGCTTATATAGTTAAGGAGTGAATTTTGACAAAATCAAGTCACGTATGACTGCTTCACCCACCTTTCGCCTTTCACGCAAAAAATTTGCTCTATCCGTCCCTTTAACCTTAGTTTAACATGTCAAAAGGCAATCAAGCAGAGAAAATAGTCAAAGGGGATAAGAATAACACCTTTCAAAAAAACACTTTACAGAATTTATTAAATCGCGCCATCAAATTTCGAAAGTCAAATTATGTTGACCACAAATTAGATGCCTTTAAAAAGAAGTTTGCGCCTGTCAACGGTGTCTCGGGAGTTGTTCATGCAGCTAGTTCAGCTTACGAGGATACAGCTACAGATAATGTAGCCGATAAGATAGACGCTAATGGATTTGAGAACCCTTCGAAAGAACTATTTGCTAGACATAAGTTGAATTCAGCTTGGAATGAGATTCATCCTGTTGGTTCAGGTTTAAAAGATCTTGGACACCTCTCCTCACTTAACGCCGTCCTTCAAATACTTACTTATACTCCAGCACTCGCCAACTATTTGATAGATAGAACACATAGCGCTAACTGTATGCTCTTTGTTCTACTCATTGTATAATGTAACTCAATGTTTTTGGTATAGGTACTATTCAGGATTACTGTTTTGTTTGTGCATTGGAAGAGCACGTTAGAACTGCACTTAAAGGATCTACTTACGCTTTACAGCCTCGTGTATTTGTAGGAAAACTAAAAAGTGAGTAATAGTATAATTGCTGCAGAATAGAGTATTCACTGTGTCACTGATAGAATTAACGAATGGATCAACAAAAGACGCATTTGACGTATGGAATTATTTCATGGAACAGATACAGTCATTTTTACTATCTGAAAAAAGATCAAAAGATAAACGAGTTCAAGAGACAACTGCTATATACCAAATCTTTGGTGGTTATCTCCAAAAGAAAGTACAGTGCCCCGCTTGCAACCAAGAAGAAAACGTTTATTCTTCTTTTCTTGATCTCAGTTTAGATTTAACTCAATGTAGCTCAGTTGAAAAGTGCTTTTCAAAACATTTTAAACAAACCACAGCTATAGTAAAAGAGTGTACAAGCTGTCAGAATGAGGGCGAATTTAAAGGAAAAGAAAGTGTTTATAGGACACCATTATCGCTTGTCCTGAAATTGAACCGATTCAATAAAGATCAAGATCAGACAAAGAACAATAAATTTATTCAGTTTGGAGATACAATGGATATTCAGCGTAATGTAACAGAATCAGAAAAGATAAATACGAAATACGAGCTATACGGTGCTATTGTGCATACAGGACAAACGATCAATGATGGCCGTTATATGGCATACGTTAAAACATCCAATGGTATTTGGTATTGTATGGATAATGAAAATGTCACCGTTGTCAGCCTCAAAAGACTATTAGAAGAAAAGCCTTATCTATTATTTTACAACACACCCAAGAAATTAGAGAGAAAACCAAAACCCGAGATCAAAAATCAACCTGTTCAAAAGACTGTAGAAGTGACAGAGGAAATTAAAAAAGATGAAGAGGACGATGATGTGATAATTGCAGCACAGTCAGATTCTGAGGATGAGGAAAAGAAGATAGAGGACGAGAGATTACAAAAAGCGCTAGAAGAGTCAGCCAATAGAGAGACAGTGAAAAGTAAAAACGCGATTATTGTAGATTACAAAGAAAACATGAAATCAAAACGAGAAAAACTGGACGAGCTGATAGAAAAAGAAGCAGTTGATAGTAAAAGTAGTGAAGTGAAAGGTAGTTTGTTGGCTAAGGGACCCAATAAT
Organism: Mucor indicus B7402; assembly: GCA_000697295.1. NCBI lineage: Eukaryota > Fungi > Mucoromycota > Mucoromycetes > Mucorales > Mucoraceae > Mucor > Mucor indicus. The sequence goes on from JNEK01002715.1 coordinate 67,086, forward strand.
CAATTCCAGAACGATGTTAGCACTTGGGATGAAGACGCTGAGCAAACTGCAGAGAAGCGCAATCAAGTATTAAAACAAATGAAAGCCAAAAGAAAGAAAGTGGATACGTATGACTTGGACTATGATCGCGGTAAAGTGAAGAAGGTAAAAAAGAAGAAGGAAGATAAATTCAACAAACCCAATCTATTCCAAGCTGCTGCTGAATTAAAGAACGCTAAAAAGAATAAAAAATAAATATTTCTGTATGTACAGTAAAAGACTCTTTTCTTGATTTTGTACAACCCGACTCCAAACATGAGTTGAGATGAAAAATGTCATGTGTAAATGACTTGACGAACCATAAATCAAGACAGTGTACATGTAAATGCTTTATAGTGTGTTGAGAAGAAACTTGGAAATCCAAGTATTCTGTAAAGAAACAAGGTGGTATAAAATTTCTATTTTTGTACATTAAAATTCCTTTGCGTGGATCAAATTATTCTAATGATTGGATGTAAAAATTAACTTATAGGTAGAAATAATAGTACCACATTGGACATCTTTACCTTAATGAATAAATTACACAAATCACACAAACAGAGTACACGTATATAAAGGTGCGTTTTATATAGCTTTTATCTTTTTTCATAATATACTCTCATTAATAAGATGATGAACCCTTGGGATTATACATGGATCTTTGGCGTTACTATGGTTTTCGCCTTTGCTGATGCCTATGGTATCGGTGCAAACGATGTTGCAAATTCATTCGCTACTTCAGTCGCTTCCGGATCACTTACATTACCTCAAGCTTGTGTTATTGCCATCTTTACTGAATTCTTGGGTGCTCTTTTACTCGGTTCTCATACAGCAGACACAATCAAAGGTGGTATTTTATCAGTAAAAAGATTCGAACAAACACCTGAAATACTTATGTTATGTATGTGCTGTGCTGTTATTGGTTCCTCTACTTGGGTTCTTTTCGCAACAAAACATGGGTGGCCTGTCTCTACAACTCACTCTATCGTTGGTGCTGTTCTTGGTGTCGGTATTGCTGCTTTCGGTGGCAACTCCATCAATTGGGGCTGGTCTGGTTTCGGTCAAATCGTCACATCATGGTTCTTGTCTCCAGTATTTGCTGGTGTAATTGCTGCTATTATTTACATGTTAACAAAATACGCCATTCTCCGTCAAAAGGATAGCGTCAAGTGGGCTATTCGTGTCATTCCCGTCTACTTTTTCTTCACTACTGCCATTGAAGCTTTCTATCTTATCTATAAGGGTGCTCCAGGAACTCAAGCTGCCAAGATGCCAGTAGGTGTCATTATTGGTATCGCCTTCGGTATTGGTGCCTTTTTTGCTTTGTTCGCTATCATTTTCTTCTGTCCTTGGTTAAAGAGACGTGTCGTTGATCGTGAAGAAATCCGTTGGTACCATATTCCTTTGACTCCTTTCTTAAGTCCTCGTCCCATTAGAAAGTTGCCAGTCACACGACAAGAGAACATCAACGAATCTATGGATGGTTCTAGTGAAGGTTCAGTAAAAGAAAACAAGACAGCCGAAGAAAAGGAGATTCAACAAGTCGAAGAGAAAAGATCAATTGAAGAACCCGTCGGTCCAACTGAACCCTTATCCCTTAAAGACAAAATACTTAATGTGGCTCTTCGTGGTGTCCGCAAAGACGTTCGTAATTTAGATAATGCTCATGTCAAGTCTGTCCACGATGCCGCTGAAATTTACGATAGTGATGTTGAATACATGTTCTCTTTCCTTCAAGTCATTACTGCCTGTATGGCTTCGTTTGCCCACGGTTCAAATGATGTTTCTAATGCTGTTGGTCCTTTATCTGCTGTTTACGATATCTGGAGAACTGCTCAAGTCGACGTTACCAATAAAGTACCTGTTCCACTTTGGATTCTTGCTTATGGTGGTGTTGCTATTGATCTTGGTCTTGCCACATACGGTTATAACATCATGCGTGTATTGGGTAACAACATCACTTTGTTTACTCCTACACGTGGTTTCTCTGCTGAATTGGGTGCTGCTTTGACGGTTTTAACTTGTTCCAAGCTTGGTCTTCCTGTCTCTACTACTCATTGTATTACTGGTGCCACTGCTGCTGTAGGTTTATGTAATGGTAACTGGAAAGCCGTCAACTGGAAAATGATTGCTTGGTGTTTCTTCTCTTGGATTCTTACTTTACCTTTTGCTGGTCTCGTTGCTGGTCTCATTTTCGCATTTGCTGCTTATGCCCCTAGTATCTTTTAAATATAAATAGCCCCCCAAAATATCTTTGTTATGCTTTGGTTCATAACAAAGCTTACTATCTACTTTTTTTCTATTAATCTAGCTTCCTAATATTTATATGTATGTCTTTATTAAATTAATTCTAAATATATAAAAAAAAAAAAAAAATTACTCATTTGAAATGAATGTATATATAAGAATATGTGAATAGTATGTAGAAAAATGAGAGTATAATGATAATAATAATAATTAATAGTAGTAGTATAAAGATAGTAAGGGGAGGAGAGGGAATCTAAGGAATGGAATCAACGGTTAGAATATTGCTTTTTTACTGTTTGCGTCGTATCTAGAAGCATAATAAGCAACTTCTAATTCACCATCGCTCATATAAGCTTCTTCGTCGTCATCAAGAATAGTGCTATGTAATTGTCGTTCTAAAGCCATAAATTCTTTGGGTGTTTTTTCTTGGTAATGCACACTGTTTCTGCTTGATCGTTCTTCAGTGTATGACTGTTCGCATGAGAGATCCTCCACAGAATCCATATACATTTTTAGCGTTTTTTCAGTAATCTGGTTATCTTCACAGCGATTTGTCCAGAAAATATAGTCAAATTCCAAAAGCAACATGTTAAAAACATTAGAAGGGATACCCAGCGTGACAGAAAAAATAATACTTATGTTTTTAAGTGTCATCTTGTTTTTATCAGAGTTTTCAATGACACGGATCAAGTGAGCACAAAGGAACCGCAACAAAGTGTAGTTAGCTAATGGTAGGGACGATACAACATTGCCCAACTCAGAAAGCATACTTTGTTTATCTGTTATATCTACGCAAAAAAAAATGAAATTAACAAAAAACATAGAAAAACCTATTGACTAAAACTTACTTGTATTCTTCATTAGGTCAGCTAAAGCAGTTTCAGTCAGTATATTTTCTGGTAATTCTCTTAACCACATCTTTAATAAGCCCACAACGGCATGGATATCATGAAACTCGCCATCTTCCAAAATATTCACGTCTCCATCTAATACCTTGTTAGATTTACCGCTCTACATGACATTAAATCACTTACGGTCATTGAATTGTTTCTTTAATGCTCTAACTTCCAAAGTGCTTCCACTCTGACGGTAGATTCCTTCTTCATCCAACCCACGTTTTGTTTCAATATAAACTATGCAGCGATACACAATGGCGGGCAAATCGTATTGATCGTTAATACGCGATTTAGACACGGCTTCTACCAAGGATATGCCAAACACTTGTTTCTCGCCTGTTTCTTCTTCATGGTCGCTTGTAGGATGATTGCCGAACATTTTGATGGGCCAGAAGGTCTTTCTATGATGCTTTTGTTTGGTCTTTTCAATGGACTTTAGGGAATCATCAATGTGAAATAAAGGGTTAGGAATCGCGGTTGAAGATTTGCGACGGGGACCAAGAGGTCTATCAAAATCGATTGTGTCCATGATGGGTTTATGAGAGCGACGTCTTCTGTTTGTAGGAGATGAGGCGAATTGAGCCATATCGCTTATACTCTGGATATGTCGAATCCAGGATTGCTTTTCTTCATGGGAGCTGGCAGAGAAGGAATGTTTTGTAAAAGTGGTGCTTGTTTTTTGCTCTAAAAGTGAAAAGATGTGCTTGAAACGATGGTCTGGGTCATGTGCTTCAGGCTGTAAGTTGGACACTATTTGACAAGCAGACAAATTGATACTTCCAAGGAAATTGCCGTTTATCTGAAACGTTTCTTTTAGTAAAAAAAAAAAAAAAAAAAAAAAAAAAAAAAAAAAAAAAATTTTAAAAAAAAA
>JNEK01002716.1:0-133899 GCA_000697295.1 Mucor indicus B7402
CAAATAACCAAAAGATATCATAACGCGCCAACCAACATAACAATAACACCAATCTGCTGCCAACTAGTAGCCACCAATTTATGTAAACAAACCACTAAATTGAATAACTTCACGGATTCCCACGTAAACGCCACAAAGGAAAAACGTAAACATACACTTCTTTCTTCTTTATCTTTCAATTTTCCTAGAAATACTCTTTTATAATTAACTTCAAGAGCAAACTTCTTTTCAAAAAAATAACAAGTTCAAATGCGGCCCAAAACAACCTGAACACCTAACAAATCACCAAACCGGCCTTAGCTCAGTTGGTAGAGCGGAAGACTGTAGTGAACACTGTCATCTTTAGGTCACCTGTTCGAGTCAGGTAGGCCGGAGTTCTTTTTTTCATTCTATAAGTTTGTGGTGCGTGTAGCAAAAACCTTTTTTTAAACACCGAAACGCACGCCCTCCTCTTCTTCTAAATAAACTATTACTTGCATTGAAGCAAAGAAAGCTGCTTTGTATTAGTCGTGGTAGAGCAACACTTGGCCCGCTGTTCACTATTTTTCTCGAGATTTCAACCTAACCCATCTTGTAACTCTATCTTTCAACTTAAACGACATGATGATCTTGGAGTTATTAATATTTATCATAAGCATCATGCAACTACAGCTTCATTTTGTTCATCGAATTCTTAAGCCAAAACATGACCTGAAATTTGTTACAAGTATGATTGGGTATAGTGCACTTCTCTAAACTGGAATCATTCCTTTCTTCCTTGATTACAGCATTTAGAGTACTTTACATCGCTTTTCAAAAAAAGTCCCAACAATGGCAAGGTTGACAACACTTTGACTAAACTTCCTGCTTTAATCGGTTACCACAAATATTCTGGACGATGGTTTACAAATAAACCCTTAAGTTGTGCCTTATTCTCTATGGCTTCAGCTTCATTAGCCTATCTAATTGAAAGAAGAATCTCCACACACTATCTTGTACATATTGGATGCCATCAAACGGAATTATTTTTATGGTGCCTTCTCCAATTTTTAAGGCCTACGACTTTATTGGGCGTCAAAGCTTTAGAAATTTTAAGAATCTTAAAAAGTTCTACCCCTACAGTACAATGGCTTCCTTTGATTCAAATACTCGTGCTACAAGATTTCAATAGAGACATACCACCTAATATATATAACAGCAATCGTCGACCCACTTTTCCTCTGGAAATAGAATAACTTCTAACTGGGAACCTTTCTGTAGTCAATGATCAGTTGAAATAACCCTTCTTACCATCTATTGGCTGTTCTCCTCTGATTTGCAAAACTTTTCAGTCTTTCAATTTGCCCCACCCGGTAGTCACTTACTGACGGTGTTTACTCAAACGGGGTCTCAGCACACAAGTTGCATTGCACGCCAAATACCCTCGTCAATTTCTCTCATCGGGTTGCTGCCTTTCCACATCTCTCGATACCTATGCTAAGCAGGAAACTAGCAATATTCTAAAACGGTAAGTCAAGTTTTACCTGATCAAGCGATGCGAGATATGTATACATTTACGTAACTAATTAACTTCTAGACACTAGATAATACTATTGTTGTAGTTTGAGACGTCTCGACTAATGCTCATACCTTCTCTATCACTCGATCTTAGACTCACACTTGACCATAAGGCTTGTCGGTGAAATGGTGTTTATAAAACACCGTGTTTTAGATAAGTTCTATATTTATTATTGCCATTGAGGCTTGCACTTCATGACACACTTCTTTTTGAGTTCTGCTTATCTTCTTTCTTTGAGTTGGTCAATATGGCCGATATCACCATTTTATTATTAGTTAGTGTAGTTAGTATGATCAAGTAGTTGTGACGCTAATACTTAGCTATTGATACGATTAAACAGAAATTTTTATTTGATAATATTTAAAAACAAATGACCAATGAGCACGTAGCATTTATTTTTGCTGTATTGCCCTGGTCAGATCGCGGTGCGAAGAGAAGAAAAAACCCTTTGGGGATTAAAGGGAAAACGTACAAGGGAGACGTCAAAAGAGATGATACTAGCTATTTGAAAAGTTTCGTTTGATGCGGAGAAGATGATTGACAAAAGGGACTCCGAGTTGATCGGAAGCTTCGGGCAACTGAGAATGGGCTAAGTAGTCCATTTCAAGTAAGATGGCACATATAGACGGCCAACGAATAAGCCAAGCATCAATAGAGTTTCTTGCCTTTTTAGTGATGAGTGTTGGTGGTAGGCGATTCAAAAGGAAGGACAAGGGATCGTTAATGGACTTTGGCATCTGGAGACGGTTGTGCATATCAAGACAAGAAAAGCTATGTAGTCGAGTAAAAGGAACCTTAGGGTGGAGAGGACATACCTGAGGTTTACCAAGAGGTAACCACCCAAGTCGCCATCGTACGCATCGAGACCGTTCACTTCTTGTCATGGGTATGTGAAGAATAGGATCGACGATTAGATCATTACGGCATTGTGATAGAAGTTTTACATGTTGCTCTTGAAGCTTTGAGTGGTGACTATCAATCAGGAATTGTCTTTTCTTTTCTTTAAAGTGCTTTAGAGATACAGTGTTGGAATTGTCATTGCATATTGATTGCCATAGAGCGGACTTGGATAAGTGGGACCATTTGGATGTACGTTGAGATTGTAAATATGGTAATAGCTTTGTTAATAATGCATCATCAGGTAAAAAAGAAGATCTGAATAGGAATTGTGCCTGAAGAATAGATATACGGTCTTTCATAGTAGGTAAGTTTGCAAGATGTAGCATTACTTTGGTTGAGGTGAAAGGCCGCCCTCCAAATATTTGACGCATACATTGATTTTGGCAGTTTTCTATTGAGCGAAGTTCTCGCAGGTTAAAGGATGTGATAGCTAAGCCATATTCTAGTTGTGGTCGCCTTAGCTATTGATACAGTTTTTACACTTTAAATTCAGACGCTGTTAGTTTCTTTTTTGGACGAATTAAAATTAAACTTTAAACGTTCGCTTACCTTATTTAGACAAACATAAATAGAAATTTGGAAAAAGGAAATTAATTTTTAGACGAATATCTATGATTTTTTTTTTGTTTTACCTAGGAAAAACTACAAAAATAATTGATAAGTGATAAATGCAAGGAAAAGTAGATATAATTTTCCAAGACTTACACTGCATCTTGAATTACTGTAGCGATAACTACAGAGGAGTGAATATTTTTTTGTCAGCTTGAGAGCTGCTGACTGGTTTCCCCTTTCTTTTGTATGCATTGGAGGAGCCTGTACTTGATCTGCAGAATCTTGCTGGTCTTTTCCCATTGTCTTGCAATCCAGAGAGAATATGCCTGAAATTCAGGACGGCTGCCATATCGCGATTCCAAAGTCGAAACACGCTAGGTCCAGAGGATTAATTCATGGGCTTCAGACACTTTTGGTTTTTACACCTGGAAAAAATGCATAACTTGTTAATATCGTGACATATATATGTATATAATTAGATTATAGAGGCATATACCTTAAAAGCCGTGGCAAATTACCGTAGGATTGTTTTCTCTTTGGTATGGCCTTGGATTCTCAACCATCTTAAATTTTTCCAGCTCTCCATCTCCACAACTAGGGCACATACTAGAGGTCTTGAACTCATCAAGCAAGTATACTCGAAATCCTTGTTTTACCAACATTCTGCGCATCCCAATTCCCCTGATCGGCTCATGGTATTTCACAAAACCGGCTGACCAGTCTCCAAGCACCAATGCAGCATCTTTACCAAATTTCTTTCGAAGATTTCGTGCTAACCGCTGGTCTGCTTGCATTTGATTGATGAAGCTCGATAACTTCATTTTTCTGAATGGGAGTAAGCCACTAGTATGTTGGTTTTCTTTGGGAGTATCTTCATTTGAGTAATAGGCTTGTAGCATTGGGGCAACTTTGGTTCTTTCTTCAAGATATTTAATGAATTTTTCTATACTGGTTGTTTTAGAATTGCATTTCGACAAAGAGAGCTCAGCTGCTACGACACCATCCGGCTTCAATTTCTTTCTTAACTTTGTAAACTTTCTTGCTTTCGTTTCGACGCCTTTCTGACTACTAGTATACCTATACATTAATTTTTCCTCAACAGTGCTGTTTTCGTGCATGAAGTAAATAAGATCGCGCCGCCCAGGATCTCCTAATACACATTTTCCGGCGATAGCCTGAAACTCTTCCTTTTCTAGGTCCTCGACATACTTGAATTCATCTTCGTCCATAAGCTTCATGTTCATAGAGTTACTACCGCCACCGCCAGCACCTTTTCTCTTTGTGTCATATAGATATTAGGCAGATTTTAAACAGATGCCGCCGATCAGAGATCGGCGGTGTCGAGCGTTAGTAAAATCGCCAATGCAAAAAAAAAAACCAGGGGATTACTTTTTACACAGTCTAACAAAACTTTTTTTTTAATAACATTGTAACTATAAAGATATGGGAGATTCCAACTCTGGCCCTCGAAAAAAAATCAAATTAGGTAATGACAAAGACAGCGATCTTGAGATTTGGAGATCTATCAACTTGGAAGGGTTAGACATTAAAGCATTATACCAGTACATCAAATCAAAGGAAAATAGCTGTCAAGCTGTTGACAAAGATGGCTACAGTTTATTGTACCTAGCAGCGCACAACAAAAACATGGAGGCCTTGCGCATACTTTTACTACAGCCCGATATTGATGTGAATGTGTTAAATGGTCCTCATCATGAATTAGCAATACATGCAGCCTGTTCACAAGATCTCCCAGACGCGGTTGAACTACTAATAGACAATGGCTCACAACTCGATATAAAAGACTCATTAGGTCATACCCCATTGTTTAATGCAACATTTGCTTGCTCCTTGGGATGTATGGATCTATTGTTAAAAGCAGACAAGGATGTTGACGCTCTCATAACCGATAATCTTGGAAATACGCTGTTGCATATATCCGCCAGTAGAGACTTTTCTAAGGCAGTGTCATTATTAGTTCAACACGGAATCCCTATAGATCAACATAACCAGCGTGGGCTCTCACCGCTTGCAGTAGCTGTCAGCTTAGGAAATTTAGAAACAGCTATAAAGCTAATCGATAGTGGAGCAGATATTAACGGAAGAACAAAGTTCGCTACTGTTCTACATCATGCAATAACTTGGAATCGTATAGAGATAGTTGAAAAATTAGTGAAACTTAAATGTAACGTCAATGTTGTGAATTTGTTGGAGGAAACGCCTCTCTATGTAGCTGTTCAACAAAGAAAAATTGATATAGTCAAATATTTAATTGAAGAAGCGAATGCGAATCCTTGCTATTCGATAGATCCTTCAAATACAACCAATTTGCCACTGCTTTATGCCGCAAATCACGGATATACGGAGCTCAGTAAATATCTTTTAACACCAAATACACCTGACTTCTCGATCAGATCTGCGATTGAGATGGCGAAGCGGGCTGGTTTTCCCGCTACAGAAGAGTTTCTAAAAAAACAATTGGAAGAGAGAAATAAGCAAGAGTCGACCTCTACCGATGATTCAAGAAAAGAAGAAGACAACGCTTTTTCATCATTATTTAATACCTTTAGCGATGAGGATTAATATGAAGTTATTATTTTTACCATAGATTCCTTTAAAAAAAAACCAAAGTTTAGCCTACATAATATATATTGGATAATTTGGTAGAATCTCCAATAATACTAAATGTCATTTGCACCGTTGTTGCCCTCGGGCGTGTTAAAAATTGTTGTAATCCATGCCAGTTTGTTTGTTATTGTATTGGTTTTTTTATATTATTTGACGTTTCTAAAATTGAGAGTTCGAGCCAGAAAAAACGGGGGTAAGGTACTTCACTTTTGCTGTACGGAGCAAAAGAAGTATACACACATTTTTATACGTTAGGACAGTATTTAGAAAACCAAACATTACTGCACTCTAATTACCATGGACCTTATTGTAGTTGATGGATATATTTGCACTGATGGATGACCTTTCAAAACTCATGAATCGTTTGAAATAGGTCGCTATTGTCAAGGCTCACGAACTCCGCAACAAGAACAAGATCGAGCTTGTTAAGATTCTAGAAGAACAAAAGCAACAACTTGTCAACACTTGTCTTCAAAAGGTTACTGGTGGTAGACTCCAAGAAATGTAAGTCATCCAGTATGTTTTTTTTTTTTTTAGAATAGCAGTTAATCCAGTTTTTTCTTTCAATAAAAGCAATGAAGCCCGTAGGAACGTTGTCTGTGTTTTGACTGTGATCAACCAATCTCAACGTGAACAACTCCGTCTCTTCTATCGAAAGGAAAAGTTCACTCCTTTGGATCTCCGTGTCAAGAAGACTGTTCGTCAACAAAAGAAGGAAGCTCACTTCCCTCTTCGCAAGTACGCTGTCAAGACTTAAATGCTGTTTTTGATTGTCGAGTTTGTTATTTTTCAACATAGTGTATGATTTAGAAGAAATAAATACAGTAAAAAAAAAAAAAAAAAGAGCTTTTTGGTTCATTGTTACTGGATGTGATAAAGTAGAATAATGAATGATGTGGGGAGCTTCTTTGTCTTGTATTATTATTAAGTGGATTGCCGGCAAATAGAATAATGAACACCGTTGTGGATATATATATATATATTATATATTGAAACAAAATGACTTCTGCTTTTTGCTTTTGCAATGTCTCATCAAACAGAGCTCGATAAATATTTTACCAAGTCGCAACAAGAGGATTTATGCAATCTGAATATGTTCTCTTTAGATGGTCCTCCTCTACGTATACAGTCTCGAAGGCGAAAATATGAAGATGGACACATACCAAGGCCTTTAAATAGTTTTTTTCAATATCGGCAGGATAAACAAGCCATTATTAAAAAGTTTTGTCCTAGGGCCAGCCACCGCTTGATTTCAAAAGTTGTGGCGCAATGGTGGCATAGTACCAGCCATGAGGAGAAGGTGCTATATGAAGAGAAGGCATTTTTGAACAATATTGAACACAAAAAAAAGTACGCTTCACGTTAAAACTTTTTGCTAATAAGTGTATATATCTAATGATATGTTCTTATAGATACCCTGATTATGTATTTCGTCCAAAGCCGAAGAAAGCAAAGAAGAACTCAAATGATGCCACTTTACCAAATCAGTCAATTGATGCGACCCATCATAGTAAATATAGCGAAACTGAGGACCAAACCGAATGTTCGCCCCCAGTTGATCCAAATATAGAGAACTCTAACAACAATAATGACATGAATAGCTACCATACAAGAACGAGCACATTATTAGAGAATACAACAGAAGAGCTTGGTGAGAGGCTGACTCAAATATTAAAATCTTATATTAGACTGGAAGTAGACAACCAAATAGCTAACAAACGTCGTCGTACACAGCAGTTGACAACTCCATTAACCGGATATCCTTACATTACATACAGTGGTAAAGGAGAGCCGTACCGTCGTTGTCCAGTTTTTATCTCAAATACGCAACCATCAAACTTGTCAAGAGCAGAGCGCCACTTCCCATCTTCCATGGGCACGGATGATACATATACTTTACCTTTTAAATGTTCATTGTTTTGACGTTAGCTAATCATTTTGTACGACATATAAATAAACACAATGAACTTATCGTATATATAAACAGATATTGTTTATTTGCCTATTATGTAGCTTTGATTAATTTCAGCTGACAACCATTATTATTGTTTCTTTGATTTTCCATGATCCGATTATGGAACTCATGGAACTTGCGAGAAGAAATCTGTGACTTTCAAAAACATTTTTTCCATGCTTTTCTACGCAATAATATAAAAAGTGGAATATTTACTTTTTTCAATCTTCTTTTTTTTTTTTCCTTCAGTAATAACAAATAAACCATGTCTGGCGAAACCGAGACCTTTTCCTTTCAAGCTGAAATCTCTCAGTTGATGAGTTTAATCATCAACACTTTTTATTCTAACAAGGTAAAATAATAGGTTTTGAAATAAAGACCAAACGCGAGACTAACATGTTTTGTTGTATAGGAAATTTTCTTGCGTGAATTGATCTCTAACGCTTCTGATGCTTTGGATAAGATCCGTTATCAATCCTTGACTGACCCCTCTGTCCTCGATTCCGAAAAGGATCTTTTCATTCGTATTACCCCTGACAAGGAAAACAATATCTTGTCTATTCGTGATACTGGTATTGGTATGACTAAGGCTGACTTGGTTAACAACTTGGGTACTATCGCCAAGTCTGGTACCAAGGCTTTCATGGAAGCCCTTTCTTCTGGTGCTGATATTTCCATGATTGGTCAATTCGGTGTTGGTTTCTACTCTGCCTACCTTGTTGCTGATAAGGTTCAAGTCATTACCAAGCACAACGATGACGAACAATACATTTGGGAATCTGCTGCTGGTGGTTCTTTCACCATCACTCGTGATACCGTCAACCCTTCCCTCGGTCGTGGTACTGAAATGCGTCTCTTCATGAAGGAAGATCAAGTAAGTAATTAAAAGTGTATGGGATTATAGTGGACTTTCTTTCTAATTTATAATTGATTAGCTTGAATACCTCGATGAAAAGAGAATCAAGGATATTGTCAAGAAGCACTCCGAATTCATCTCTTACCCTATCCAACTCGTTGTAGAAAAGGAAGTTGAAAAGGAAGTTGAAGATGAAGAAGAAACTGTCGCTGAAGAAGGTGCCAAGATCGAAGAAGTCGACGATGAAGAAGACAAGAAGGACGAAAAGAAGAAGAAGACCATTAAGGAAAAGGTCACTGAAAACGAAGAACTTAACAAGACCAAGCCCCTCTGGACTCGCAACCCCGAAGATGTCAAGCCTGAAGAATATGCTGAATTCTACAAGGCTCTCACCAACGATTGGGAAGATCACTTGGCTGTCAAGCACTTCTCCGTTGAAGGTCAACTTGAATTCCGTGCTATTCTCTACGTCCCCAAGCGTGCTCCCTTCGACATGTTCGAAACCAAGAAGAAGAGAAACAACATCAAGCTTTACGTCCGTCGTGTCTTCATCATGGATGATTGTGATGAATTAATTCCTGAATGGCTTAGCTTCATCAAGGGTGTTGTTGACTCTGAAGATCTTCCTCTTAACATTTCTCGTGAAATGCTTCAACAAAACAAGATCTTGAAGGTCATTCGTAAGAACCTCGTCAAGAAGTGTCTTGAAATGTTCCAAGAAATTGCCGAAGACAAGGAACAATTCGATAAGTTCTATGAAGCTTTCAGCAAGAACATCAAGCTCGGTATTCACGAAGATACCCAAAACCGTGGTAAGCTCGCTGATTTGTTGCGTTACTACTCTACCAAGTCTGGTGATGAAATGACCTCCTTCAAGGATTATGTTACCCGTATGCCCGAGAAGCAAAAGAACATCTACTACATCACTGGTGAATCCCGTGCTGCTGTCGAAAACTCTCCTTTCCTCGAAGGTTTCAAGAAGAAGGGTATTGAAGTCCTCTTGATGACTGATCCTATTGATGAATATGCCACCACTCAACTCAAGGAATACGAAGATAAGAAGTTGGTTTGTATTACTAAGGATGGTCTTGAACTCGAAGAAGATGAAGAAGAGAAGAAGGCTCGTGAAGCTGAAAAGGCCGAATTCGAAGAACTCTGCAAGTCTGTCAAGGAAATCCTCGGTGACAAGGTTGAAAAGGTTGTCCTCTCCAACATCTTGACTGACTCTCCCTGTGTCTTGACTACTGGTCAATTCGGTTGGTCTGCTAACATGGAACGTATCATGAAGGCTCAAGCTCTCCGTGACTCTTCTATGTCTAGTTACATGGCTTCCAAGAAGACACTCGAACTCAACCCTACTCACCCTATTATCAAGGCTCTCAAATCTAAGATCTCTGCCGATGCTAGCGATCGTACCGCCAAGGATCTTGTTACTTTACTATATGAAACCTCTTTGTTGACTTCTGGTTTCTCTCTTGATGATCCTAGCTCCTTCGCTACTCGTATCAACCGCATGGTCTCCCTTGGTCTTTCCATTGACGAAGAAGAAACCACCGCTGATGAACCTGTTACCGAAGCTGCTACTGATGACAACGCTGAAGTCTCCAAGATGGAAGAAGTTGATTAAATTGTATAATTCCCTTTCAAAAAGTCCTTTCAACAATATGTATCTTATAAATTCCTTTTTCTGAAAAATCAACAACTTGTAAAAATGCAAGTTGTTTTTATTTGTAATAAATATATCATATTATTATTATTATTATACATTACATAAAAATCAAGATAGTTTTTTGACATCATAGTCTAACATGTTTAAAAACCTTATTTGGCACGACAACACAATTTGTATAGTAAGGATAAATTTTTTACATTTTTTCAAACAGTTAAGGGGTTAAAACAAACAATAAAAAGTGCTTGTGCTTTTGTATTCCTTTTTATTTCTTTTCTTCATAAAAAATGAATTATAACAGTATTACGCTTCCCATACCTACTGAAATTACACGGACTGTCTCAAATGCTAGTTTCTACAATTCTCTGTCAATACATCAACGGTTTGATAGACTTGGATCTGGCCAAGACCTTGATTTATTTGGAACAAGTGTAGCTCGAAGCTCAGTTAAGCTACAAATGGGTAGGTAGGTTTTTGAAATGTAATGGATTGTGCTAATAATAAAGTATATAGTGTTTGTTAGAAAAGTGTATATGATCACCTTATGTCAGTGTCTCTTGATTTTGTTGATGACAGTAACATTTATCTATTTTCAACCATGGCATGAAGAAAGGTAATAACAGCTAGAGGAGTTCCATTGTTTTACCACTAAAATAAAAATATTCAAGGCAGTATTTATGGTGGGCCTTGTTAGTTCCTGAAGGGCTTTTGTTACTATACACTGCATGGTATTTATGGACACAGTATTATCAGCTATCGAAAATAGTTCGTGTAATTATCCTTGTTATTTACTCGCTCTTAATGGCAGTTATCTTATCAGATATAGGTAGGGAGCTATTTTCATTAAACATTTATGTATATTATACTCATCTTATTCTATTGTAGTCGCTAGAGCATTTGAGAATTATGCTCTGATCGTCCTTATAATGACCTGTTTTGGTATATTTAGTGCTGGGATTTACACCTACCAAACAAAGTATAAATTTCGAGGAACAAAACCATTGTAAGTATTACCTTAATCAAAGGATTTGTATGAGTGATTGAAAAAGGAAAAAAGCTTTTGTAGTATTGCTGCTGTTTGTATCAGCTCTGTAGGGTTACGAAGAATCTATGAGCTGGATCCAATGCAAATTTTGGGGCCTATTGCAGTATCAAGTATCATTTGTAGCTACATTATTCTGGAATTATATTACGCGATGGAAGATATGACAGTAGAAGACTATGTTCTTGCTAATTTGTCATTCCATATGGACCTTGCTTACCCAATCAATAGTATCCATCATTTTTGTGAATTATTTGACCATGTAGACAACTTTCCAGAGTATTTTAATCCAGATCATTCATCAGTCGTAGTGAATCACTAGATGATTTGTTATAGTGCTATTCAGCTGGGACAGCACGATATCATGATAGATCTTAATCAAAACAAGAAACCAAATTATAGAGTAACAGGCTGTTTATTAGATAATAAAGAATGATGGGGTGGACTTCAATCGGATTAGAATGTTGAAATATTTAGGTATAAATTACAAGTTCGAGAAGATGATGGGCAATATATAATATACATTTTTTTTTTTTCTGAAGTTCGTATGTAAAACCTTAACGGAAACGAAGATAGAAATTAACAATTAAAGCGCCAACTAAGAGAACACATAGTACAGCGGGACCCCAAAGATCATCATAACGGCCAACAACGCGATGGTTGATCATCCTATATATTGGTTAATAAACTTTTATACATATTGATATTGTGTAATACATACCAAGCACGTCTTTCGAATTGGAACAAAGCGTAGATAGCAATACCTGCGGCAATACCAATGAAAATTGCACCAGCAATTCTAGACACATTATCACCAAAATTTAGCAAATTCAAAGCAACAGATAGTAACAAAGCACAGAATTGAAGCCATGAAATAAACGTACGTTCGTTTGAGAAAAAGACCTTGGGCTCTACTTTAACTTTTTTGACAGGAATTAAACCATTGGGATCGTTGGGGTCTTTGACATACATATTGGTAGCTCCAAACATCTTTCTTGCACCTTTTTCATTGGACTCACCCATATCCAAACGAATATCACCATTATTAAAATTAATTTCCTCACCCAA
Organism: Mucor indicus B7402; assembly: GCA_000697295.1. Lineage (NCBI taxonomy): Eukaryota > Fungi > Mucoromycota > Mucoromycetes > Mucorales > Mucoraceae > Mucor > Mucor indicus. The sequence continues at coordinate 12,207 of JNEK01002716.1, forward strand.
AACACCATCTGCTCTATCAGCACGTTTTATTCTGACAGGAGGACCATAGTTTAAGGGATCGTCGCCTTTTGTAACCAAGGTAGAGCGCATACGATGCACACGATTTTCCCCTGTAGACGATAGCTGACTGACCTTGAGTTTTTCAGAAGAGTGTGCCGTAAGAGTAGACTCTGCACTTTTCATATCCTCATTCACTATATCCAAACGTAGTTGTTCCGCTTCCATGGCACGACGATACTGACCATCGATGAGAGGCTTAAACGACTTGGAACGCGACAGACCAAAGTTGCTGGAACGAGGCTTGCGAATATCGATTTGCATTTCAGACGACCACCAAGGTAATAGAGGGATACGGTCACGGAAAAGATACGAAGCACCGTGAAGATATTTAGAAAATCGAGGCACTTCATGCACAAGATGTGAGTCAAAGAGTTTCTTAAGCCACTGAGGTGAGTTCTTTTCCAGCTTTGTTTCCAATACAGCATAGGGGAAACGCAAAATGTCGTGCTCGTCTACATAATTGAAAGGATAATCTATACCTACGTCAGGTCGTCTCCAGTCTTGAGGTCCTCTTCTGATATGACTGTTGAAATTGTCTTCACGAATAAAGGTAACATCGCTGTCCATGTGGATACGCATTGTGGGGTTTTCCGGCTGCTCAAATGTGGTGCGGTTGTAAAATACGCGGCATACGGGTTTCAAGTCTTTGTCTTTGATGGAGTTTTGGATACCAGCTGCAACCGCGCGACATTCTTCTACAAATGTAGGGTCGGTGTCTTTCGCCATCAGTCTATTCGCAAACTCATCCGATGTCAAAGTACCACTAATGAATTTATGTACATCCTCGCTAAGTAATTTAATACAATCCTTGATAGTGGGGTACTCCGTGCTCTGAGTGCTACGTTCCACAAGGACATCGGGATTTGAGGTAGGGCCATGCCATTTTAATCGAATTAATTCTGCATGTTCATCTCTTTGTAAAAGACTCGTATACAAACCAAATTGTTCATTGTCGAGGTATACATTAGAAACAGCAGAATCAGAAGGGTCATACCGTTTCTCCTTATTATGAATATAGACGGGCAAGTGAAGCATAATAATAGATTTGACTTCGGTGATGTTATCGGGGTGCACCCAAAACTTGACTGTGTTATTATCCTCGGTTGATGATGTGTTGATGTCAATGAGCGAATTTGTGTTACGAGGTTTCCCGCGTTGTCTGCAGATATCATGAAGAGCTGAGATAAAAACGATAGCGACGTCAAAACGTTGCTTGTCAAGTGGTCTGCTTCGAAGTTGAGGGATAAAGTCTTGCTTTAGGTTGAGACCAGTCCATTTGTCGTGTTTTTTGATAATTTTTTGAAAGCCAATGTAGTTGAGTCTGGTGAATTTTGACAAGTCGTTAACGTCAAATAAGACTTCCGTAAGTGCGTCTTCCATTAATGTCCAATCTTCGTCTGTGGGGGATGCGGGGCTGTTCATGAACGATTGAATAGTGCGTTCACAGTAGCTAATTCTTGCTTCTACTTCAGCAAGTTTTGCAGAAACAAAATCATACACTTTCTCCAACTCGTTTTGGAGTCTGTTGACAAATTCGACTTCATCATCAGCGGTCCACTTGTGATCAAGTTGTCTACTCTTGAGGTCCTTTTTTAAGGCATCGTATGAAATATAAGATAGACGCCAAGGAGGAAAGATCTCGTTTTGCAAATGCTCGCCAAATTTCATATTATAATTATGTAAACAAACAAATGATGAATAAGAAAAAAAGAAAAAAAATTTTTTTTTTTTTTGCCTTGGAACAAACAATTATTTTCGGTAGTTTCGGACATCACTTCTTCTACTCAAAATCCCACCATAATCTTTTTTTTTTTTTTTTTTTTTTTTTTTTTTTTCACCACAAAAAGAAGTTCTTCAACAAAAACCGAAACTTCGATACATGCCCAATAATAGTGTTTCATGACTTCTATCTTTTTACGACGCTTTTACACACAAAAGTAAAAAAAAAAAAAATTTTTTTTCGGATAAACCCAGGTTTTTTATTTTTATAAATATTTATTTAGTAAAAATTATCATTTTACAGTTACATCACAAAATGAGCACCACGTTATGTCACGTTTCATCACGCGACCACTTCTTCGGTACCTTCCCCGTTTTCCCTTTACGCTATTTTCGTCACTGCATTAAGAAAAGAAGAAGAGTGTTTTCTTTTCAACATCCACTGTTATTATTGTTAAACATCCTGTTTCACTTTCATGATCTAGGTTTGATGATCATCACTCTTTATTTAAAAAACAAACAATCATATGGAATGAATATAATATTATGAAAAGGGGGGTATTTTACAAGAAGATTATTTTAAAGACCATCATTTGTGCTTGTGGTAGTACTATTAATACCCAAGTAATTGTTATCTTGGGGTGGAGTTCTGTATCTTAATGCAAAGTTAAGCTAAAAAAAAAGAATAAGTAACACTATTTCTCAAAAACTTATTTCATAAACTTACAATGAGAGCGCCGATCAACATAACACATAAGAAAACAGGGCCAAAAATATCATCATAACGCAAATGAGGCTTGGTACGAATACGATGAGCACGCCATCTAAAGAACCCAAATGAATACAGGGCGAATGAAAACGCAATACCAAAGAACACAGCACCCGCAATACGGTTCACATTATCACCGAAATTCAACAATGTCAAAGCAGCAGATAAAAGAATAGCAGCAAACTGAAGCCACTGAATAAACGTACGTTCACTAGCAAAATAGACTTTGGGTTCAATACGAGCACCAGCATCTTCCTCGCCCTTATCCTTCTTCTTCTTTTTCTTTTTCTTTTCACCTTCTTCGACTGCTTGACCTATTTCCAAATCAGCAACATCTTCAACAAAGTAAGTATTCAATCGCGTCTTTTCATCAGTCTTTTTTTCGTTCATAAAATAAGAAGACCGAGGCGTTTGTTTTCCCATTAAAAATTCTGTGGAAGAATTGTCCATGTAATCAGTAGCACGAGAAGGTATAAAGCGGGAATGAGGTGAAGCAGATCCCGCATACGAAGAACGAGGGTCAAATGAAATATCGTTGTTGTTGGACCAAATGGGATCATCAAAGGGATTACTGCTTGTCGAGGCAGGCGATTGGTTTTTCTTGTTTTCTGTAATAATGGGACGCACATTCACTTTAGATCCTGTACGAGCCAAGGACGAACCAGCAATATAAGAAGAGTTTTCACTGCCAGAGCGGCTAGAATTCACTCGTGTCAATGGAGACATCTTTTCTTTACGTTTCAATGTAGACGAGCGTTCAAGTTGCGACTCGAGGTAACCCATACGGTATTTACCGTCAATCAGAGGTTTTAAACTCTTTGATCGTGACAAGCCAGTGAATGTACCTGAAGATGGTTTGGCAGAACGAATATCAATATCTACTTGGTTCAACCACCATGGAAGCAAAGGTAAACGAGGGTTCCAGAAAAATGCAGCGCCTTGCAAATACTTGGAAAAACGAGGTACTTCGTAGACCAGAGAGGATTCGAGTAGTTTTGTTAGCCATTGGGGAGGTTCTTGTCCTAAATGAGTTTGTAGTTTTGTTTCAAGGACGGCGTAAGGGAACTTGTAAACTTCAGAAGAGTTCAAACGATCAAAAGGGTAATCAATGCCCATGTCGGGTCGACGCCATGATCCTTTTCTTCTTTGAATACCGTCTTCACGAACAAAAGTCAAGTCAGTGTCGAGTGAAATACGAAGGCGCTGATCTCCAGGTACTTGGAAGGCTGTTCTGTTGTAAAAGACGCGCATGACAGGTTCAAGCTTTTTCTCAAGAATCGATTTTTGAATGCCTGATGCAATAAAGTGGTTTGCCTTGATAATATCTTCTGAAATTCCACTTTTGCGTTGATCAGCAGCGTATTGATCGGCAGTGTAAGTACCATTTACAAAAGCGCCTACTTTATCCACATCCAAACGGAATCTATCTTTGACAGAAGCACCATCTAACCAAGCAGCATGATGTGTCTTCCGTTCGATGAAAATGTTTTTGGAAGACATGGGGCCGTACCAACGGAAGCGAATGGCTTCAGCGCCTTCGTCACGTTGAAGTCTCTCTTGATAAAGGTCGAATTCTGGGTTATCAAAATAAACACTAGAGATGGCACTATCCTCAGGTTCAATAGGTTTGTTTGAGTTGAATACAAGCACAGGTAAATGAAATAATAAGATTGCTTTTAATTCAGTTATGTTGTCTTGATGAATCCAGTATTTAGCAGTTGCACGTTCAAATGCATTTTGATCACCACCAGCAGCAGCATTGCCAGTACGAGCTTGACCATGAAGTTGACAAATGTCATGGAGAGCCGATACTTTAACTAAAGCTACATCAAATCTCTGTTTATCCAGCGATTTTGTACGAATGACATCAACAAATAAAGGCTGAGCATTAAAAGGGGTATATTTGTCATGCTTTTTGATTAATTTTTGTATAGCCAACACATTGTAGCGAGTAAATTTTGAGAGATCATTCAAGTCGACTAATATTTCAGTGAGTGCATCGTCTGTTGATTCATATAAGCTGTGAGCAACTGCAGGTGTAATGTTTTTTGTTTGCTGTCTCAAAGTTCTTTCACAATAAGCTATGCGAGACTCAATTTCTTTTTGTTTCCTAGATATAAAAAAATCGATCTTTTCAGCCTCTAAACGAATAGCAATTTCAAATTCTTTTTCATCATTTTCGTTCCAGCTATGGTCTTCTTGTCTTTTTCTAAGGTCGTTTTTAATATCATCATAAGCCACATATTCCAACCTCCAAGGCTCGTAGATATTCTCTTGTAATTCTTGTCCGAATTTCATACTAAGAAATGAAAGAAATAAGAGAAAAAAAGAAAATTAAAAATTTTACAAAAGTTATTTTTAGGCACGATTGCCCAAACAAATACAGCCAAACCTTAAAAAGGACAAAAATAAACGTTGGATTAATGTCACCACTCTGTTTAAAAACAATGTTCATCAAAGCTAAGCCAACCTAGCACTAAAGCAGAAAGGCTTATTAAGCATTTGTTAGTGGCGAGAGTTTTATATTAGTGGTAGTCATAGTGACGAACAAGAAAATGACTAGATTGAGAAAACACAATAATGAGTGCTACTAGAGTGGAAACATTAACATTTACTGCAAGATACATTTCATATCATATAGCAAAGAAACACAAGCAGGTCTACAAACTGCCAACATTTTCTGTTACTGTTTATAAAAAGCATACGGACAACTTTTGTGATCACACTTTTTCTTTTACAATTGTTTAATACATTTTGTGTCAAATTAATCATTTGAAAGAAAAAGAAAATCATAAGAAAATCATTGGTTTCGAAGAGCCCTTATAACGGTTATGCTCTTCTTATACCTTTTTGTGTGCAATGTACAAGCACATTTAGCAAATTCCAGGATAAAAATTCTACTTGGAATCGCTGTGGGATTGCTGTCACAAAGGAAATCTCAATTCGTCCATTCCAGATTCAAACTGTTATCACAAACAAGTCTGTGTGAAACTTTTTGAGTCTTGTGGTATTTGCACATACTTCTATTTAATAAATCAAATTAGATTACACTTGAAATACAATGCCTGCTAAGATCACATAGTAAATATAGCACATTAGCTGGGAAGAATAACCCATAAATTCTACGTATTTTATTGGTACTGAACTTAAATAACTCAGGGCGATTTTTTATGAACCAAAATTTACTTCGACTAATGAATCTTCTCTCGATTTTTAACAAAGGATTACTAGAAGATTCATTTCATCTCAAGTTCCATTAAAAATCACTTATCTAACAGCAAAAAATATAGCATCAGACAATAATATCACAAATCTGACAACTCAAACAAGCTTGTAATTGGGCTCTTTATTTGTAGTCTACTTGTCACATCCAGCTGTACACTCTCAAACAACCCTGTCATTTGTGTCGGCCTATTATCCACCACTGATAGTTTTGACTAAGGTTTGGTGCACGCCAAACTCGCAGGTTAAAGTTCCACGCGCCGTGGTAGCGCACCAAGCTTTCGCTAAATGCACGCGTTCATTACACGCGGCTTTCTATTGAATCTTTACCGAACAATAAATGTTTCCTTGCATGATATATCTGGCTGTTCATGAGGCAGTGAACCCTATTTCTCAACAGAATAAATCAGCCGCCATAGAACAAAGGGACATAACAAAGACCACAACCTGTCAACGTTCTTCCTTTATTATTTATAAAAAGGAGCTGTTATTACGACTCCTTTTTTCTTTTCTTTTTCTTTTATTTTATACGTTTTATGTGCACTTGATGTCGGTCTTGGTGCGCCTCGATGGTGTGTGGAACTTTACTCTATTTTGACGTGCACTAAGTCTTAGCCATAGCGCTACTCCTCAAGGTATACGAAAATATACTTTCATGATAAATCCATAGAAGCGGCAGAGAAGCTTTTCAATGATAAAAGTTGCTCTCGACTATACCCTCATGACACTCTAAATCAATGCAAACAAGTCAGGTCAAATTTTTACAGAATAGAAACCTATTCCACTTGTAGACCTCGCTTAACATTCACACTCGGTCATCTCTATCAACCTTATACCATTTGGACTCTTTGTGACTATGAGTCGGCACAAACAATTGATTCGCAAGCTAAGCGTGGCTCTCTGATATTTCAAAAAATTGCATCAAATGTCCATGAATCAATCAAAAATCTTGTTAGTGCCTTTATCGAAAAGAAAGAATTGTAAGATCATTAGTTATATGATACACCTCTTTTTCTTAAAAACGCCTTTACTATGTGCATATCCGTCACTTCCATTGCATTATCTCTTATATAATAAACTATGGTACTTTTGTACCCATCAACCTCTTTCATCGTATTGTTCCATATGAGTATAATACAAAGAGAAATCAGTAATTTGAGTGGTTCCGCATTTACTGTTCTTGATAGCAGCTTTCGCGTATAGCGTCGGCTCCTGAAGAAATTCTCAAGAATTCACAAGGACTTGTCAAATAATTGAGCTGCTCTTGAGTAATGACAGTAGCAGTTGTAAGTCTCGGCTTTAGTCTTTATCAGTACTCATATACATCAGTGTCTACATGCTACTCCCTGCTCAATATGATAATAAGCAGATGTCCTTATTGTATGTAAAGTTCATGTTCAAATAAACAAGAGGGAGTATGTTCTCAAGTTTTTCAATAGAAAAATATGACAAAATTTAATCTTTATAGTACAGTGAGGAAACAACCTGACATGTGATTTACATGTACCTAATACTAATTTCGAATTTGCCCGTATATTCTTCTCCATAGTTTTAACTTACACAACGGCCACAACGAAACCAGCCTAGCTATGTCTATTTGTAAAACTAAGTTTGCCTCTGAATATGTAATAAACCAGCGAAAAAGAATTCCTTTTGTATCTATCTTACTATGAAAAGGCATATATGTATATATATAAAAAAAAGCAAGATTTTATTACTACTACGAAGACCATAATTAAAAAAGCATATATGTATATCCCCCCATAAGATTTTTATTTATTACTGTTGTTTATGTTGTCGTTGTTGATTTAGAGAAGAGAATGAAGGATCAGGTATCATGCCTGACGCATTAAAGTCGAACATGGTATTATTATTAATTTGACTATGCATAGTAGGCATAGTAGGAAGTTGACTGTCTAACTTTTTGGCAGATTGTAAAGGAATGTTATTGTTGTTTTGATACATGAGTTCATCTGCTAGTATTTTGGTTTCAGACGAACGTAAGAGTTGGCGAAAATAAGTAGAGGCTGTACGATAATTGGTGTCTATCATGTTAGGTGCGTCATAAGTGTTGTTGGTATTCGGCATAAAATTATAAGGAGGTACAAAGAGATTGCCATTCTCTGTCTGTTGATGAGATGGTGGTGATTCACCACCTAATGCAAATAAGCGGAATTTATCCATGCGACTAGCGGACGAAATCATCATACTGTAGTTCTCTGAAAATCCTTCATAATCGTTAAAGAGCTTTTCGGAATATTGAGAAGGATCAATGCCTAGCTGTGATGCCAAAGTCTCAACATTTGCTTGTAGTTGATCGATATCATTTGTGATTTCTCTAGCTGTTCGACTATTATTACCCAAAACATGGGGTGATAGTACCGATATCATCTCTTGAGGAGCGTCTTTTACAGGTCCCTTGCCTTTGTTGACAATAGTAGGATTGAATGAATTGGAAAGTAGCTTGTCTAACTTATCCACATCTACTGGAGTGTTGGAGAATTTCGATCTTTGCATGTTGTGTTGTTTCATATTGCTGGGTTTGGAAAGACCAGGAGAATAGAAAGGGGGGTAGGAAGAGGAAGAGGAAGAGAAAGTAGATGGTTCTTTATGCACTGCAATGTAAAAGTCAGAAAATATAAGAGCAAACAAATTAAACATTTACGTGTGTTTGTTCTATTTGAAATAGGGTTGGCGTCATCTTCGCTACCGCTACCGCTGTTACTGTTGTTTTTGCTGTCTGGTTGACTATTGTCATTACTGCTGTCGCTTGCAAAATAACCTGTATTACTGTTATTATCACTGCTAATACCACTGTCAGATAGGTTATGACGAGAACGATTATTGTTTTTTCTTAATATGGCTTGTTCATGGCCTTGGGAGATGTGTTGAGCTTGTGCGGCTTCTTCATTTGAGAGGTCAGACAATGCTTTCAAGTCATTTGAAAAGACAGCAATCAAAAATTGTAGTATCTTTGAAAGGATTTGTTGATGCAGTTCATGTTTTTCTCTTGCCAATAAAGTCTCTCGCCAAATGATTTCATTATCACGATGAAGCGCAGTAAGGTCCTTTGTGATATTAGACTGATGATGCTTAATAGATGTAATATCTTTTATGAAGGATGCAAGATTTATTTTATCAATGTCAGTTTGAGATTGCTTGTCGTCTTTTTGCTGATTTGCATTACTGTTACGAATTCGCTTTCTAGTTACATAAACTAACAAATCAGGTCTACCCTTTTGAAAGTTAGGACTGCTGAATTCCCAGATTTCGCTTTCACGGGATTGTATAATACTTTGCTGAATATTGGGTATTTTGTGAAAATCATACATGTTTAGCTGCCGAACAAAAGAGGCGAATGTATTGTGCTTATAGAATCTAGGCAATATAGTCTTTGCAAATTCTTCATGTCCAATGACTAAGCCATATTTATACAATTTTATAAAAAAAGAATTCAACAAATCGAGATTAAGTTTACCTAAAAAAGAATTGCCATTTTTAGACCATCTTACCAAAGGATCAGTTGAAGGGTCGTCTACCATACTATTATTACAACAATGTATAGGTTAGGTATACGATATTTGGAAGAAGGAGATGGGCTCCTTAATCTCTCCATAAATAGAAAAAGCAATAATTCCTTACTTGTATAGTTTGTGTAAAAAAGCGGGTACGTTTCTTTGAGACATGATTCTAGGAGAAATGTTGGCGACTTCCTCTGGCGATGAGTCTTGTTGCTGCATCGTATCAGAAGGTGTACTTTTTTGTTGCTTTTTTTTTTTAGTTAATGCTGAAGGAAGCATTAAATTCACGTTATTTTCTGTGGCCATAGCAAATGCGTTAACATCAGATAACGAAGAAGCTGCCGTGACTGGATTTGTCGCAAGTGGTCTTTTTCTATTTACATTCTTATTCGTGCTGCAATTTGTTGCGGGATAGGGTCGATTCATTAGTATTTGAGTAGGCGAGCCCTAATAAATACCGGTTAAAAAAAAGGAAGGAAAAAAAAAAAAAAAAAAAAACAAGTCCAACCTAGTAATGTCATTCAAATAGGAGAACAAAAGTTTTTTTTTTTTCTTTTTTTTCATAGAACTTTAAAGAAACTAATTACTGTGATAAGAAAATACGCAGAAAATATGAGGTTTTCTTGAATTAAGAATAATGCCAAAAACGAAGAGAAAAGAAATAATGCAACTTTTTTTTTTTCGGTATTTTTCTATTAAAATAATAATCTGAGTCTTAATATTTTACTGGGTTCCACTGGTTTTTTCGATCGGGTTCTTGTAACTCATCGAGTCGATATACGCAGTTTTTTAGAACCTTCCATTTTTGTAAAAGACCCACAAAAGAATTCGATATTTTTTCTTCTATTCGTTTCTAAAGCATTCTTCTCAATTCTATCCCATTTATTTAAGCTTTATTATATATTGTTGAATTTATCAACAATTTATAATATATTTGTTGTAACGAGTTATCATATTACCTTTTTTTTAAAGGAAAGTAGTATTAGGTATATATATATATATATATATATATTTTAACAAACACTTTTAGTCTCCTTTCCCCTTTTTAACGTTAATAAATACAATCTCGATAATGTATTGGTCAAATGAAAAAGTTTTTCGCCATATGTATTCTATTACCACCATGTTGTTCCTATGTTATCAGCAGGTATATATATATATATATGTAAAGGAATGTAAGTATCGCAAGGAGCCATGCTTTATTGGTACTCCCCATGTGTATGTGGCTCTTCATTAAGAAATAAAAAAAAAAAAAAGAAAAAAAAAAAGTTCAATTATTATCACTCTATCCTATGCCATTTTCTCGATTTACAAAAATTCAATATGCATGATGGATTAGGGTTCATTTCTTCAAAAAATGTATAGTGTATGGTGTACTATACAGTTGTTTACTGAACGTAATACTAGGTATATCTGGTACTTAATTTTATGACTGAAATAGACATAGCCTACGTGGTGGCTAATTTATGGCTTTTTTCTGATATGGAAGCTCGGTATACAAATCCCCCAAATCATATATAATGTTGATTTCTGCGCCTTTCTTCTAGAAAAATCCCTTGGGCATTATCGAGTAAATTTTTCGAAAATGCCTTTTAAAAGTTTTCAGAGCTATATAGTGCAGAATGTATCTCCCTTGATTCTCTTTATTCTATTTATCTCCTTCTCTGTATGTACACTCGAGAATTTGGTGTTTAAATAATATTAAAGTGACTAAACATACAACTTGTACATTATCTCTTATGGCACGTCTGCATAGAGTCCATGTGGCTCGTTTAGGCGATCGGTGAGACGCCCCCTCTTTGTGATGTGTCGCACGTGGTAAAATACACCACAGGAACATTTTTCTAGATCACCATTAGCTTCCCACCTCTAAATGAAGGGTTTTATGGCGTATCACAATCCTCTTTTTTAGTTTAATGCTGATTTGAATGCACAAAAAATATACTCCACTACTTATTAGGATTAATCTGCACGTCTTAAAACATAGTTGACCCAGCATCTGCTTTTTTAGCGCCCACACCAAAGTTTCTAAAAATTAAAAAGAAAATGTCTAATATCTACAAACCCCTCTCTTGCAATCAACCCTTTCAGTTCATTGTAAGTCGTGTAAAGCGCCCAGACAGCTGTCGGAACAAAGCCAACTAAAGTTGGTTGGAGGAGTGACAGGAAAACATTTTTAGTGAAAAAAAGAGAAAGAGTTCGCGATCCAAATTAGTTCTTAAAGCAGCAACTGGTGGACAAACTTACTTGAGCGTCCCGAGAAATTGCTAAAGAGCCTTTGATTTTTTCTTTATATTTAGGTTAGTTCATTGTATTTCGGTGCTACTCTTTTATCCAGCTTGCATGTTATATATATGACTTGAAAGGTTATAAAAGTCACTTTAGGCAGTGCACCGTTGCAGTACGCGTAGTATTCTCTTTTTTTTTTTTTTTCAAGGGAAAGAAATACCCCCTTCAATGCGAATAGACATAATCCTGCTCAGCGCGGATCATCAAATTCCATAGGTCAGAATATAACTATAGTAATTATGAGCAAACGCGGACAAACATCCGCCATGATCTATAGCCAACTGAGCTCAACGAACATTTAAACCCGCCATATAACGGTTCCTGGGCAATAAACTATAATGATAACGCAATTAGTGGCTCTAATTAAGAAGTATGACATATCGAATATCTCCATATTCATGTTCATTGGATACGCGCCGTGTCCAATAGTTTATGCTTCACTTGTTTATAACTCAGTTCTTGCTGACTTCAAGTCCGGTTCCAATGTAGTGGTAACAAATAGGATAAAAGGAAAATACGGAACAGTTCTTGGCACTTGATGCCATCAAAAACTGCAACAATTTAAGCTGCTATAGGGAGGGCTTCAATCAATATAAAAATAAAAATTGTAGATTCAGTAGATAGAATAAACAAATGGCAATTCTAGCGAAGTAAGTACCGAGAGTGGGGTTTTCTCACAATTTCATCTTCAAATTAAAGAAATGTTTTAATGGTCTAAAAGTTTTTTTTTTTTTTTTTTTTTTTTTTTTTTGAAAATCAAGTTAACACTACATAAATGTCCCAGAGAGTGCTTTCTCTAAATGATCTCTGGTTTTTTGAGGCTCCAACAGTTCACGACCTGGAATAGTAGAGGTTCCCTCTGGCGCATGCTTGACAAGCCCACATAAATAATCATAATTATCATCTTGGTCCAATTCTTCTGGCTCGCCTACCAGTTGTCTATCCGCATAAATCATGCCTTCTTGCTTTGTTGCTGTATTTGGCTCTATAATGCTCATAGTGGCAGACGGTAAGTAGTTGAGCTTATGGCTTGTTGCGTCTTCTGCAATGGCCATAGTGTGGTACCGTTTTCTTGACGCGTCATTCGACTGTCCTTCATGTCTCGTCATAGCATTGAACGAATGAATTTCGTCAATAACCATATCTTTCAGATCGTCTTCATTATTACTTTGTTCAAAGTCGTAGTACATAGGAGGAGGAGGCGAAGGCATTAGTGACTCTTCGGATGGATCTGAAAACGCTTGAACAAATGGATGTTGGATAGCTTCTTCCACCGTCATTCGGTTATATGGGTTGAGGTTCAGAAGACCGGTCAACAAATGGATAGCATCGTCGCCTGCATCCGGGAATAAAAGATTGAAATCAACAGGTTCGGAAGGTGGGGGTGACCCATCGACGGTGCAAATGCTTTGAAGGTGGTACAAAATACTTTCTGAAGGTTCCCAAAATGAAACGTCTTTGGGGAGACCTAAAATTGCGAGAATTTTAAAAAGTTGGTCTACATGATCCCGTCCCTGAAATAACACTCGACGTCCCAAGATTTCTGCAAATATACATCCAACAGACCACATATCAACTATAAGAATGCGTTATCTGAGAAAACGAGTCTCAAGTAATAGGATGTATAAACATTTACTAGCTTTGCTATAGTTTTGACTGCTGATCATGACTTCTGGCGCACGATACCATCTAGTTGTAACATATTCTGTGAGATAAAATGCTGTGTTTGTTTGATCAAAACTTCTTGCCATGCCAAAATCACAAATTCGAATATCACAATCTCTGTTAACTAAGATATTGGCTTATGCACAGAAAAGTGTAACAGTAAGTATAACGTCAATGTTAATCATCAAATAGTTATAATACCAGGCTTTAAATCTCTATGTATAACATTTGCTTCATGAATGTATTTGATACCAGATAATAATTGATACAAAAACCATTGTGAATGAACAGTTTCTAAAGGCTGCTGAGAATGAATGACATCGTGTAAACTCGCGTCCATACAATTGAACATCAAATAAACTTCATCTGAGCCAGGTAAGTAATCCATATCCACTAATTCAATGATTCTTGGATGGTTCTTGAATAGACGTAGTAATTTAATTTCTCGCAAACATCTTTTTGTAATGATTCTTTTGTCAAATGGTCTATGTATCTTTTTAATTGCACAATAGTCTTGCAGTTGTGTGTCAAATGCAGAACATACAGTACCGTACGCTCCCGAACCTACTCTACGGATAATTCTGTACTTTGAATTCACTGTAAATGTCTCATTATCTTTGTTAGAGATAGGCACATTCACGTAGTTAGCTTCATGAATCATCAGTAGAAATAAAAGAGTGAAGTTCCACGCACCATGGTGGCGCACCAAGGCCCTCAATAGAGTGACGTCAAACTATATAAAGTTATGTGTTGTGCAGCAAGAGTTTGCTAAATGCACACGTTCATTACACACGGTTTCTGTTGAATCTTTGCTGAACAATAAATGCTTCCTTTGTATGATAGATCTAGCTGTTCTCAAGACAATGAGCCCTATTTCTCACCATAATAAATCAACCATCATAGAATAACGAAACACATCAAAGACCACAGTTTGACACTTTTTTCTCCGTATTATTTATAAATAGGAACAGCTTCTATGATTACTCTTTTTCTTTTATTCTTATTGTATACATTTTATGTCACTCTATAGAGAACCTTGGTGCGCCACCATGGTGCGCGGTATTTATTCAATGAAAAAGGGAACTATTTTACTTGAAATGAACATTGATTTTGGGAAAGCCTTTTATAAAGTATTCAATAATGTAAGATATTAAAATATAATAATGCCACTATGGCAGTAGAGTACATGCTAATTTTTTTTTTTTTTATTCTGATCGTATTAATATACAATATTGTAAGACTTTCGACTATTAGAAAAATGCACCTTTTTTTTATAAAATCTTGTCCCACCTGTACGTGAATATTATGCGCCATATTCTGAGGCTGCATTCAAATTTAAAGTGGCGTTTGTTAATATACAGCGATTGTTCCTTACAAATTTAAAAGGTCGTTTTACGTGTATGAGTGCCAGGCATTTTATATTTCTTATTCATACTTGGCTTGCATTCTCACTTTCCTCAAGTGAGCAATTGCAGGAGCGGCAACGATAGTGAAAGAAGGGAGAAGAATAGTTTTTCTCGGTCGAGCCGCCTAATAAAGTAATTCTTGGCTAAAGTACCACAAGTCAGAAAAAATGAAAAGTTGGAAGGGGACCAAAAAGCTTATAACTTTGGTGCCCGTTCTCGGTAATAATATTATAGCCGCATTTTACATTTACTCTTTTGCTCATAAAAGGGCACCACAAATTTAATTAATACTTGTGACACTTTAATGCTAATTTTAACATCGATGAGGTTTCATAAAGTCGTGACAAGTGGATGACTTTGACTGTTACGTTAATAAAGTTCACCATCAGCTCTTTTTTAAATGATGCCTTGAGTTTATGAACATGCTCGCAGCCTTTTTTTTTTTTTTTGAAAAAACAAACAAGCACTAAAAGGCCAAAAGAAGACACAGCCGTTTATTCGTATTTTGTAGTACAATTCAACGGACTAGTTTCCGATAGTCTTTTTTTTTCCCTAATAAAAATCGCCTATTTTTTCTCTTTTCTTCTTCTTCCTTACAACTAAAATGACAGATAGTCTTCCTTGGGATAGCGATAAACCACTAAGTATCTCTCAGCTTTTGAAACAGGTATGGCAGCAACGAACACTTATCACGCAAAAAAAAAAAAAAAAAAAAAAAAAAAAAAAAAAAAAAAAAACCAGATACATTTACCCCTCTTTATTTATTAGTCTATGCGATCTGTAGATACGATTGTTAAAGATGGTTCCTTGTTAGATATGATGTCGACACATCTCAACGGTCTTTTGCGTCAACAAACCCGCGATGCATCAGAAGGAGATAAATCCATCCTCGTATTCAATAACATGTTCAAACAAGCCGAAAAAGCTATGACCTCCGACTCAGATAAACAGGTTGTTAATGTGTTGAGACGCCAAGTTGCTAGCTTTATCGGTATCACATTAGGAGTCAAATCATTTTTAGAGCTTCAAGAAGATCAACGAGAAGACTCAGATGATGAAGGTGAGGAAGATGATCGTTATAAGTTGTCTTTGTCTGCTGCTCGACACAATGAATCCGAATCGGCTTGGAAGGAGAGTAAAGCTTATTATGACGAGAATAATGTGGATATTTTCTCGCCTGAACGCACTGAAAGTGAGAAGCTGAAAAACCAAGAAGAACAGTTGGCAAGAGAATATCATCAACGCGATGAAGACGAGCAAGAAGAAGAAGACGATGATGACGAGTACGAAGAAGTAGAAGAGGTTGTTGAGGAAGTACAAGTCAAGTCGCGTGAAATTGGGTCACGTGAAATTAGCTCTCGTGAGATTGGTGGAGGAAGTGAATTCAAGGTTGTTCGTCGCCGTCAAAAAAAGAAGAAGACACAAATTGAAACCAACTTTAATTATGGGGGCTACCATGATAATAACCGCGATGATGGCAACAGCTGTGGAAACAATTACCAAAAGCCTTATTATAAGCAGCCACCTCGTCATCGCGTTCGTATTACGGAATTCCATCCAAAGTACTTGGAACGCTTAAATACAGAAGTCTTTTGTATGCCTTTGTTCTTCCCATCTGAAGATAGTTACGGCGTAAGTTTTCACGCTTCTTTTTTAAGAGGAAAAAAAAGCTTATAATCATATTTTAGTATTTCCACTCTGCTTTGGCTTCAGCTAAAGAAACATTATACGTTTGTGTTTATTCAATCACGGATAACGATACTGCGGATGTGTTGATTGATGCAAAGAAGCGCGGTGTTGATGTCAAAGTGATTACTGATAATGATCAAATGGACCCCGGTAAAGGTGCAGATGCTCTTCGTTTACGTGACAAATTTGATATTCCCATCAAAAATGATGACAGGTAACATGATTGATTTAACAGTAGATAAAACAAAGATCTCTTATTAATTGATATATTAGTGAGCAATTCATGCATAACAAGTTTGCTGTAATGGATAATAAGATTGTTATTACAGGTAGTTTCAACTGGTCTTTAGGGTAAAGTAGACAATACTGTTAAAAAAGCTTGTACTGAATTAACTCTTCGGTGTAGTGCTCGTTATAAGAACCGTGAAAATATTATTATCACCAATATCCCCTCTGTAGTTAGAGAATATTCGAAGCAATTTGATGATTTATGGAGATATTACTAAATAGCTATTTATTCATAAAAAGTACACTCGTCTTTATATTTCCTATCTAAAGTGATTGGATAACTATATACTTAGTACGTAGTTGGAAAAGACCGATGCCTAAAACTAGCAATTTACCACAGAAAAGTTGAGTGAAAAAAATATGTAAAAAAGACAATAGCTCGTTTATTTGTTTATTAACGACATTTTGAGCTTCGAACAAGTGTCGGTAACAACACTTTCGCAATATTTTTTTTTGATGTCCCTTGAAAGCATTGATTTTCTTTTCTCACTGGCTACCTATTGCGTATCTGTATTAAATGCAATCAAAGCATAACTACTTAGAGGAATTTCAAGAGACACATGAAAAACCATACATTGCGTGAGCGACAGTAACAATTCAATCAAATCAAGGCTGAAATAGTAAGAAGAAGTCGTCCCATTATACAGAAGAGGAAGTTGGTGGACAAAGATGCTGAAATGGCTTCAAGCACCGACAAGACGATCTCAAAGACATCAGTGACGTATATTTCAAAAATACCACTCCCATGAATGTCGGTTATGAGAAAATGAAAGGCAAGATGGAGATGATGACAAAGCATAACTTATTTTTCAATCTATCATGTACTGGTGCGTTTCTGCTGTAGAAAACAATGACGATAGCTTAATTACAAATCAACAATAACAAGCTTACTAATAATTTATCCGAGCAATCTTTTGAAGAAATCTATAAATGTATCATGTCTATGATATAAAGCTCTTATTGAATAGAGCATGTAATAGGTATATTGAATTGTCATTCTTGCTTGATTGTCACACATTTATCAATTGTCTATAAATGATGTCAAATTACGTTAACCAATCATCGAATAAGATTTTGTCTTACTAAGCACCAGATTCATGCATATACATATATCAAACAGTAAGAAAACATTCTTTTTTTCTTCTCTAGTATTCAAAATCATTATGGAACGAGAACTATTTACATCTGCAGTTGAAAGAGACGTTGAAAAGTTGTTGCGTGCTTCTAACATCCATGTCCCCAAGCATTTTTCTATCCTGGACATCAAAGTTCCCAATACTCCGCTTGTTGAAGAAGCCACTGCCTTTGCCAAGAAGGAGTTGGACGAAGCTATTTTCAACCATTCCAATCGCGTCTATCTCTTAGGTAAGGCTGTTAGCGATGACCAGTTTCCTGAATGGAAGATTGACAGCGAGCAATACTTTTTGACATCCATTTTACACGATATTGGTGTTGCCCCTAACTTTCACTTGACTACATCCATGTCATTCGAATTAAAAGGTGCTATCTTGAGCCATAACTTTATCTCGGGTTCAAAGCATGGAAATCAAGCAACAGCAGATGTCGTAGCAGAAGCTATCAATCGCCATACAGATTTTGTAAATGGTAAAATCCAGCCACTTGGACAGTTGATTCAATTGGCTACTTGTCTGGACGTCACAGGGGCAAATCCCGACTTGTATGATCCCCAAACTGTGGATGAAATTGTTAAAAAGTGGCCTAGAAAGAACTTTAATAATCACTTTGCAAACTTGATGGAAGTAGAAATGGAACACAAGCCTGGCAGCCATACAACCTTCCTTGCCTGCTCTAATTCTGTGCATAGAATCAGAAATAACCAGGTAATGGCTAAGTATGACAACAATCAATAAAGTTTCTTTCCAACTTATACCCGTGCTTTGCCAAGGGAAGCTGAGTCCATTTGAAATTTTCTTTTTTCTGTAAAAACAATTGGGTTTTTTCTTTTCTATACTGATAAAAACAAGTCCATGTCAGCTAACAGTAGCTTTCCAGATCTACCAGCCAATTTTACAAGTAGTGTATTCACTATAGTTGTGTCTGATCGTTCATTTCAAATTGGTTGGAAATCACTTATTTCAGACGGCCCTGATAACTTTTTCACTCGACATTTTATAAAATCGCAAACACGCATCATACATATTGATCGTAATGCAGATACATTTGAATACATCATTCGTCATTTAAGAGGATATCCTATTGTAGCCAAAGATGAAAACCAACATCAGGATTTATTGAATGACGCTCAATATTACAGCCTGAAAAAACTTGAAAAAATATTGACTCAATTTGTTTTTATCAACGTTGGAGGAACAACTTTTAGACTAAAGTGGGATCTATTTAATAAAGGTTAGTAGAAGGTGAATGTTTTTTTTTTTTTTTTTTTTTTTTCATTTTACCAATTTTTTTATTACTAGATGGTCCGCATAATTATTTCACAGGGCCATTGAAACATTCGTTATTATCTCCTCACCCTTCTTTAGGCGAATCGCCACCTATTGTTATAGAAAGGGATCCCGAGACTTTCAAAGATGTCATACGCCATTTACAGGGTTATTCTATACATATACGAGATGAAGAACATAGACTCAAGTTACTATCCGATGCAAAATTCTACTTGCTGCGAAAGCTGCGGGATAAGCTATGTACAGCAGCTTCAGAAGAACATGTAGAAAATGAAATTCTTATTCGCAGTGAAGACATTCGACCATCATTACTTCGAATTTCTGAAAATAACGGTCAAGTACAATATTATCAAGATAAAAAGCTCTCTTGCTTAATGATTCAAATCAACGATATTAGTGCTACTTATCACCGAAATGCGATGGGCGATCAATTCTTGCTAGAAGGTGAAGATATTAAACTTATAAAAGACCCACAATGGGCTATTGCGAACGAATTTATGTTTGATAAAGATTGTGCTATTGTCATGCAAGATACAAAAAAAGATGATATAGAACAAGCATTTCGTCTTTTTGATTATCTAAATAGCCTGACACTTGAAGATCAGTTCTGGAAACCTTGTCAAATGCATGAAAATTGTTTGATGACGTGGTTTGGCATTGAAAGAGCTATCTCTAGTCTATCCATATACCCAAATACTTTAACTAGATTACTCATGTCTGTCAAAAAAGCACAGGTAGTGCTATCAAGGACACAAGCCAACAGGAAACGTGATTTCATTACATAATAAAGACTTAGTATCATTAACAAAAGTTCAGGAACCTAATGATGTCACACTAATTGGATTTTGAAGACTATACTACTGTAAATAATTAATACTCGTATTTTATTGGTCATGCATTGATAGATTATCAAATTGATTTTTATTGCCAATTATAGTATATCTTTCGTTTTTGCATAACTAATATTATCTACAATAACAAGTGATTTCTACCTGCAATTTGTAGGTGACTTTATGTTAACATTTTAATAAAGGGATTTCATATATACAAGACAAGTATCCTATATTACCTCTTAAATGATTTTTATACTTTATGCGGATAAAAAGATAAGATTCTCTTTATTTAGGAACTCCATGTGTCGTTACACTTGCACAAAACTAAATCTTTTTCACTTTACAAGCAAACAAAAGTTACGTTTTTGTGTGTCTGTTTCATTAACGGGAACTCCTTCAATGGGGGGGGGGGGAGAAAGATTGGTAATAATGTTTGTTCCTGTGATTTTGATTTCGTGTATCATTTTGAAAACTACGTAGAAGAAAAGGGATGCTGTCATGTGACATTATCTCAAAGTAAGAACAGGATATAAAATTGGTAGTAACCATCATTTTTTTTTTTTGTTTCTTTTTTCCTAATATTATTTTACTATGCCATTTCGCTGTAAATGTGGAAGAACATTTGAAAAGGTCGAAACATTTGGTTCACATACTTCAGGATGTGCAACCTTTCATCATAGAAGAGTATCTACTTCTGATATAAACAAACAACAAAACAGCGCATTAACTGTTCAAACATCTCCGGACTTCTTTGCTGCTGCTAATAACACTAGTGAACAGAGAAGGCTCTCTTCTCTTTTTTCTCCAACCTACAGTGATTATTTCTTTCGAGGGTTTTCAAGCAGTAATAATGGCAGTCCTCCCAATTCTGCTCCTATTACTGAAGCAACAGATCGTTTTAGCTTTATGATGCCCACTGCGTTATCTATTCACAATACGTTTGAAGGAGTCCAAAGAAAGAGATCAATGTCATATACCAACACAGCTACGACAAATGCTGCAACCGCAGCTTATAAATAACAAGTTCACACAAAAAAAAAAAAAAAATGTATATATATATTTTTCCCAACATCATCATTCTATTCCTTTCAATAAAACATATTTTTTTTCCCATTCCTTTTTATCATAAGGCTCTGAAATGATTATTAATGGTTTATTATGTAATAACACTGTTATTTACCAGTGCCAAGAGTTTTTGGTTCCTAGTGCGCATAAAAAAAAAAAAAAAAAAAGACGGGGCAATACTATCATATTCATAGGGCTATCAACTATACTTTATTATTAACCATATATGCATGTAGGATCATCTAAACAAAAAAAGGTTTTTCATAAAGCAAGTATTGACCCCTTGGCGTTATATTCCAAATATAATGATCTTCAGTAATTGCAATATTGTGGCGAAATACATACAATTCTAACAGACCTGATTTTTAGGATGATTAAAAAAGGACTCGCACACGCCAGGCTACTGTTTTATTTATTCATGGTAAAACAATTTGTACTTGGATCCATATTGACCAACAACAGCAGACCATTTCCCATTTTGTGTAACCTCCATTGCTTGAATATTCACCATATCATTTTGCATATTGGTAGCATGAATGCTGGAGATGAAGATTGCATAAATTAGCAGTTTAAAATACATTTCTAGTTTCTTCTTGACAAAAAAAAAAAAGAATAATCCCCCCTCCCCTTTATATTTGTCTGTCAAGTCATAAAACAAACCAATTGCTTTTAAAAATGATTTTTTATTTTAAAACAAATAATGAATAGAAAAGGGGCTGCTCACTATTTCTAAGCTTTTTTTTTTTTTTTTTTAAATGCGAGGGTAATATATTCTTCTAGTATTTCAATCTATATCTATACAAGAATTTAAGTAATGAATGAATTTAATCAACTTCTTCAATAGAAGGACCATCAGTTTCGGCAGTGGAACCGGCAGGGAAACCACCAGGAGCAGCACCGGGGAAACCACCGGGAGCAGCACCAGGAGCAGCACCACCTTGTTGTTGTTGGTAGAACTTCATCATGATGGGGTTAGCAACTTCTTCAAGTTCCTTTTGCTTGGACTCGTATTCTTCCTTGGAAGCTTCTTGAGATTCGTCGAGCCATTTGATAGCTTCATCAGTAGCCTTTTGAAGGGCTTCCTTATCTTCAGCAGGGAGAGCAGAAGCAACCTTTTCTTCTTGAAGCGTGTTACGGAGGTTGTAAGCGTAAGATTCAAGACCATTCTTGGCTTGGATACGAGCAGCAGCAGCTTCATCTTCAGCCTTGTATTTTTCAGCATCGTTAACCATACGTTCGATTTCTTCCTTGGAGAGACGACCCTTATCGTTGGTAATGGTGATCTTGTTGGACTTGCCAGTGGTCTTATCGAGAGCAGAAACGTTCAAGATACCGTTAGCATCGACATCGAAAGTGACTTCGATTTGAGGAACACCACGAGGAGCAGGAGGGATACCGGTCAATTCGAACTTACCGAGGATGTTGTTATCCTTGGTGCGGGCACGTTCACCTTCAAAGACTTGAATGAGCACACCGGGTTGGTTATCGGCATAGGTGGAGAAGACTTCAGACTTCTTGGTAGGAACGGTGGTGTTACGCTTGATCAAAGCAGTCATGACACCACCAGCGGTTTCAATACCGAGAGAAAGAGGAGCGACATCCAAAAGAAGGAGATCTTGGGTCTTTTCAGAGGTATCACCGGAAAGAATGGCAGCTTGGACGGCAGCACCATAAGCAACAGCTTCATCAGGGTTGATGGACTTGTTGGGTTCCTTACCGTTAAAGAAGTCAGAGACCATCTTTTGAACCTTGGGGATACGAGTGGAACCACCGACAAGGACAATATCGTGGACTTGAGACTTGTCGATCTTGGAATCACGGAGAACCTTTTCAACGGGTTCCATGGTGTTACGGAAGAGGTCTTGGTTGAGTTCTTCGAAACGAGCACGAGTCAAAGAAGTGTAGAAATCAACACCTTCAAAGAGAGAGTCGATTTCAATAGTGGTTTGAGCAGCAGAAGACAAAGTACGCTTAGCACGTTCACAAGCAGTACGGAGACGACGGACAGCACGAGCGTTACCAGAGATGTCTTTCTTGAACTTACGCTTGAATTCTTGCATGAAGTGGTTGACAAGACGGTTATCGAAATCTTCACCACCCAAGTGAGTATCACCAGCAGTAGCCTTCACTTCGAAAATACCGTCTTCAATAGTCAAGAGAGAGACATCGAAGGTGCCACCACCCAAATCGAAAATAAGGACGTTACGTTCACCTTCAACCTTCTTATCCAAACCGTAAGCGATAGCAGCGGCAGTAGGTTCGTTGATAATACGTTGAACATTCATACCGGAAATCAAACCAGCATCCTTAGTAGCTTGACGTTGACCTTTTTAAATAGATTTTTAGTTCAACACGGAAGTTTTCTCTTTTTAAAGATAGTAAGGAACAAAACTCACTTTCACTAGCAAGTATACCTTACTATCTCTTTTGTTTTACTTACTGTCGTTAAAGTAGGCAGGAACGGTGATGACAGCGTTCTTAACTGTGGTACCGAGATAAGCTTCAGCAGTTTCCTTCATCTTGACGAGAACCATAGAGGAGATTTCTTCGGGAGTGAAGGTCTTGGTTTCACCCTTATATTCGACTTCAATGATAGGCTTGGATTCCTTATCAATGACCTTGAAGGGCCAGTGCTTCATATCAGCTTGGACTTCAGCATCGTTGAAACGACGACCGATCAAACGCTTGGCATCGAAAACAGTGTTGTAAGGGTTCATAGCAACTTGGTTCTTAGCGGCATCACCAATAAGACGTTCGGAATCGGTGAAAGCAACATAAGAGGGAGTGGTACGGTTACCTTGGTCGTTAGCGATAATTTCGACACGGTCGTTTTGCCAGACACCAACGCAAGAGTAAGTAGTACCTAAATCAATACCAACTAAACAATCATATTGAGTAATGTTGTCTTTCTCTTTCACTGTCTACATTACCAGCCTTTCCTTCAGACATTTTTTTTTTTTTTTCTTAAAAGGAGAAAAAAAGGAGAAAACAATGAAAAATATGGAATTAAAAAAGAGGAAAACGAAAATTTTTGTGACAACTTTGGAAGTCAAAAGAAAGCGGTAGAAAATTCGTGTTCTATTCCTAGAATATTCTAATGACAGTAATTGTTTATTTTTGTTCCTGAATTATTGTTTTCTACCAATTTTAGCTACTTTACAAAACACTAAACAGCTTTACAATACCAGCATTTTGGCTTTAGTTGATCCGCGATATATAGGTTTGAAACTAGTGGCGCAGACATCAAATGGTCGTAGTCAAACGTAGGCTCACTATGTAAAGTACTTTCGTAAGCAGATTCATCTTTACGCGCGTAAACAAAAAAAAAAAAAAAAAAAAAAAGGATCAAAGAAAGTTCTCGGCTTGTTATCTCCCACGTCTTAACTATATTGCCAAGACGACGATTGGGCCATTACTTGTCACTATGAAAGGTATACAGAAGGCAATAGTAATTTAAACTGTTACGCAGCTGCCACCAATTTACCAGAAGTAAACAGACAGTATACCAATTGACAGCAAAATAACAAAACTCGATATCTGTGTCTGGGGTGTCTGGTACTAGTAATGCTATCAGAAGACAAGTGTAAATGCTAACACTGAGCTTGAAATGTATTTAACGTAGCATAAGAAGAGCATAGTGGGGGCGTATAAACTTTATTGCTTTTTTTTTTTTTTTTAAACATATAAAATGACATAGAGATAATTTTACTTCAAGTAGGGACAAGAGCGTCGTAAGTGACCATATTTACCACACCAAGCACTTTTTGAACTCAAGTTAGCACTTCTAATAACTATACCATGCATATATTTACCATTGACCGCCTTCTAAATTTAAAGGTTTTATAGAAGGTTTAAGATGAAAAGTGCTGACATCTTCTTTCGAGTTAGTTTGATTGTTTTCTTTTTTTGCAAATAGTAGTATATTTAGTAATGCCATAGAAAGAAAAATTGCATATACAAGTATATTGTGGATGGAGAAAAAATACCAGACAGACAGAAATATCACCTGCTTATATATGACAGGGTTTGCCATGTTTATTCTAGTACTCTTCCGTCGTATCTAGAGGTCTTGGGATCAACTTTACAAACATTGAGCGGGGGAAGATCTCAAATACAAACATTGGACGGAGTTCCTCATAGGTTATATGTCGTTGCGATAGTGCATTGTACTGGGTTAGTCTCGTGTTTAAAGCGCGGGTGATGGTCACCACTCCAAAATTTAGTAAATGCAGGTTGGATTATGTAAAATAGGATTAAGGTTAACTGCTGTATATTCAGGTACATGTCTATTGTATGGATCAAACAATAAAGGGTCAAGGATTTGT
This sequence comes from Mucor indicus B7402, assembly GCA_000697295.1. Taxonomy (NCBI): domain Eukaryota; kingdom Fungi; phylum Mucoromycota; class Mucoromycetes; order Mucorales; family Mucoraceae; genus Mucor; species Mucor indicus. The sequence continues at coordinate 37,481 of JNEK01002716.1, forward strand.
GTATGTAGAATCATTCAAATGGCTAAGAAACGCTACGAGTATGTATATAAATATAGACTAGTCATGCTACTGGCCCACTAAATACTGAGTAAGTATCAGGAGGGTTCCTTTCACGGTGCATAATTAAGTTCCAACAGATAAAAGAACAATATTGAATTGTCTAGGTGAATATTAAGGGTTAAACAGTGGATAATGTATGATTGAATGGGCCATTTCAAACAAAAAAAAAAAAAATAGAATTAACAAAATACAGCTATAATGTACCTATATCATTCTCTTCAAGCTATTATATATAAGGTACTTTCAAACATAAAACGGTAAGCTACCTCGTTTTTCTTTTTTTTGACGTGCAGTGAAATACCGACTCCTGAACAGTAATAACCTCATAAGATTGTCATATGAACTACCTTCTTAGAAAGCACATATAATCAAGGCTTGTTCAAATGTCCCAAATTCAATAACACAAAGAAAGCAAGCCATATTCGGCATTTGCATGTCCTCTGTATACTTTTTTTTTTTTTTTTTTTTTCCCCCTTTTTTTTTTTTTTAAACCAACTTGTCAAATAAAAAAATTTCTTTTCTTTTTTTTTTTTTTTATTCGATCATGTCTGAATTAAACATTCAACTTGAATTCAGGTATAATTGAAACCAGAAAACGTACTTGTTTCTATTAAACTCACTCTACTATTAGTGGCGGTATGGAGCTTTTGTTCCAAAACGTTAGCAAGCACAGCATCAAGTTCCCTGCAAAGAACAGTGAAGGTAATCCTTCCAATTTAAAGGATTTGATCTTTTACATTCGTGACAACATGATGACTGAAAAGAAAGACTTGTTTGTTGAAAAAGACACCGTGTAATGTATAGCAACTCTCCTACAAACAATTGTTGACTAATTAACATCTTTATAGTCGTCCTGGTATTTTGGTCTTGATCAATAATGTTGATTGGGAATTGTGTGATGAATTAGAATATCAATTAGAAGATAAAGATGAAATAGTCTTCATTTCTACTTTACATGGTGGATAAGAAGGAACAATCGTATATATTGAATATCTATTTACATTAAAAAACACTCTATTTTTATGTCGACAGCACAATGATTTAGTGTGCGATATACGTGCAACTTTCCTAAAAAAAAGTATGTAGTCTTGAAGATATATAGCTTTTCATATTTAAAAGACATCTAGTATATTTAAGGAATTGCTACCTGTAAATATTTGACGAGATAAAAAAGTAAGTGTCGCTCCCGGAAGAGAAATAGAAGTTCTTGATCCCAAAATAACATCTTTTTTTTTTTTTTTTTATTCCTACTTTACATATAACCGCAAAGAAAGCAATCTTTCTCAGTGTTTTATCATCTTTTTACTTCAAACAGGTTCGGATATTATTAAGCAATAGCCAATTTCAAGACTTTTTCTTTCTCTTTTATTTTTTATTTTTTTTTTTTTTTTCCCTGATAAATGCTGTTTAAAGTCAATAGTACACTATTATCACCGGTAGATACGAGCGAGACTAAGAATATGTCTGATATGAAGAACAGGTCAAAAAGTTTAGCATGTTTGTCTCGTTCGCCTACAAATTCTATTCAATCTTCAAATTCGTCTGCAAATATAAAATCATGCTACAGTACCAGTTCCTCTCAAAGAAGATTTCATTCATCTCAGTTAGGCAGACCTCCTGGACTTACAACCACAACAAATCCACCTGCAAGTAACCACACAAAACCATTGACAACACAATCATCGATTCCACCCAAAATAGCCCCTTTAAAAGAAGTCGAAAAGGTTTGCACACATTTGAAAAGAAAAAAGTACTCACTCGTATTCTATAGATGATCAGTGACCTTAAAAAAGAAAACTTTGATTTAAAACTAAAGTTGTATCATTTAGAAGAGTTAATATTAAAAGATTTAGACATGTATCAATTACATGAAGAGGTACACAAGAAAGAAGATATATATATATATATATATATAGTCACTCATTGTTATTGATTATTTTGTAATATGTAGAATTACAGGCTACGTTTAGAGTTAGAAGATAAAAATAAGCGTATGGAAGCATTAGAACAAGAACTATCATTCATTGTTGAGAAACCAACAATGTCTAAAGCCACACAAACGACAACATTTGAATCATCACCTGAAGCTTTCAATTTACTACCTGCTACCCATACACAACAATCATGGCAGAAAATCAAAGCCAATGAAGACCATTTAAGCTCAGTCGTTCATGCCTTACAAAAAATAAAAATAGACACACATGTAGAAACTTGGCTAAATCAAACAGTGACAGATCATCAACAAGGCAATTTAAGGCGACCATGCATATGATAAAATGATGAAATAAATTATCTTCTTTTTTTTTTTTTGTACTGAATAGCACTGCAGCTTTTCTATTCTTGAGCGCAGAACAGTCATTGTTGAGTAATATAATGAGTCTTATAATCATATGATAAAGAGAAGCACCACGCAATATCACATGGTTTACATGAATAATGAGCTTTAGTATACATAATGGCTAAAACATTGACCATTGTTTATTCGGTGGGTCAAAGTTATAAGCGGAGGAGGGTGTACTTTTAGCCAATCTAACGCAGATCAAGAATAAAAGTCCACCGCAGAAAATGTTATATTAAAAAGTCCTGCGTCTATTGTCGTTTGGTGCAAAAAAAAAAAAAAAAAAAAAAAAAAAAACGCAGCAGCAGCAAGCAAGGACGTTTTCTTAAAATAGAAGTGAAATTTGTCTTGTTTTTTTTTTTTTTTTTTTATCTTTCTATAATAGTTTACTTATTAAAATGGGGTGTTGTAATTCAATACCTGCTCGTGAAGAAGATACTAATAATAATCAGCAACAACCAACAGCATCAAGTAATAATTAAAACTTTGGGTTATTTTATATATTAAAATGTTTTTATTTTTGTAACGAAATAGCACAACAACAAACTTCATTAGTAGATTCCAAAGTCAATGTGAAACGAGATTCTGTTACAACAACTAGCCATCACTCATTACACTCTAATAATGTGAGTCCAACCGAGAAATCGTCATCACCGTTACAAGAAGTCAACAAGTCAACATGGCCAATTATTGTTCGACTATCGAATAACGGACAAGACATTACTATCTCAGTACCTACTCAACCTCCTTATATAACAGTAGCAGGACTTCGAGAAGCCTTGTTACCCCACTTGGAAAAAGAAGCTCGTGTTCGACTTATTTATTTAGGTAGAATTCTACCTGACCAGCATATAATTGTACCTACAGAAACTACTGATGATGATATACCTTTACCACCTCCAAAGAAACGCTCCATATTAATACAAAAAGAAGGTGTCATTCAAGCAATGATAACAAAGAAACCTTGAAAACCTTTTTATTTTTCTTTTCCATTTTTTAATTAAAACCACCATTTTTGCCACATTTCTTTATCAGAACCCTCAAATACAAAATGAATCGTTTTAACTTCATCAAACCCTTCATTTTCTTTAGGCTCTTGGAATTTAGATTTCAATGTTCTATAAACAATGCTACTGATGATCTCTCTTTTTTCTTCGGGTTTCTGTATGGCTCGATAATAATTGTTGTGTTGTGCTAAATCTTCATTATTACCAAAGTAAAAACATCGAATAGGTACATTAGCTTCCTTGGCTAATTGAATATAGAATTTCCTTGTAGCAGCATCGACATTGGTATTATCTATCACCACGGACTGTTTCTTTGCTAATGCTTGTTTACAGGCTAGTAAACATTTCTCTTTTGTTTTTAATGTATCTTGGTTCACATGAACATATCCTTTGGGTATTAAATATCGCTTCACAAAACTGCTCTTTCCACAAGCAGGTAATCCAACACATACAATCACTTCCGGATGATCTTTTGTCTCTTCAACATATGGAGGCACTAAATCAGATGGTGTTAAAAGAAGAAGAAAAAAACAGGCCAAAAAAAGACAATGGGTTACATGTTTTTTTCAAATGTTCTTTGGGATTGAATCCTCCCCATTGAAAAGGTGCTTTTGGTTCGCTTAGAAAGAATTCTTCAGGTGTATGAAATCCAATGTGTAAATTATCAGCGAATTTTCGATCACCACACGAATGGTCTTTTTTCAACTTCAACTTCCAGCCATCTTGTCTCCCTGCTGCATCGCCCACATAAAAACTCGAGGATTTATCTATCTTCTCTGCTGTACTTTCGTTCACAAACCAATTCCACATGCCTGTTAAAGGCTTTCTAAATCGATCTTTTTTCATGGCTGCCATGAATAATATAGGGGATTCGATTTGTTTCAATATTGTCTCTATTTTATATTGGAATCCTTTAATTTTGTTATCGTTATTGAGGCCATTTTGATTAGAAAAAATCACTATTTCATAACTATCATAAAGTTTTAGTTTGAGAGAGCTTTCTTGTTTTCATTTTTTACCCTTCTTGATTCAACACTTCAAGTCTTTTTGGTACATTTGGGTTCCACCAACGCCAATCGTGTTCGTCTTTTGGAAAAACGCGTCCACTTTTCGTAGTTATTAGAGTACCATCCTAACGCACTAAGACTTAAAATAAAAAGCTTTTTTTTTTTCTCTTTTATTTGTCTATTTACCAAGTCAAAAGCAGCTACTTTATGTTTTTCGAGTTTATCGATTTTAGATTTCGCAATCAAAACTGAATCGTGTGTTGTAATCCAATGAATGTTACTTTGATTCATGCTAGTTTTAAAAAAGGGGTGCTCTATAATATATTTGAGTTAGTCTTCTTTTCTTAAAACTAATACGCGACATGAATAGTTACCTTTCTTTATTTTCTTGATTCCTTCTTTTAGGTTTTGAGGGCTTTCCCTTTTCATTTTTATGGTTAAAAAGAAAAGAAATACAAAAAAAAAAAAAAATTCAGGCCAATCAATTCAAAGCAGGTTTTTTATGGCAAAAATGATGTTGACAAGACTAGTGCCTTGTTGGGTAAGTAAAAAGAGAATTAAGCGTTGTGAAAGCCTTCTTGAAGACACATTTAAGATACTGTGGTTGGTGGCATATCACAATGATCGATTGGAAACGATATAAAAAATAGGTGAATTTATCATAGTTGCAAAAGTTTTAGATTTCATGCATACTAACCGTATTTTCTACTCGTTTTTTGAGTATAATGGACTTAATTTTTTTTTTTTTCCTATATCTTTACTTTATTTTTCTCACCAATGTCCACTTCAACAGCTGGTACTCCACAACATGCTGTTACTGGTTTCAATAACCAAATAACACAAACAGACCTACAGCAGCAGCAGATTGAAGCACAAAACATGTTCACACAAAGACAATTCATGGCACAAAGACAACAATTACTAGTGCAGCAACAACAGGCAATGTATGCACGTATGAATATGCCTCAACAACAGTCAATGTACGCACCTTCCATGGAGCAAGTACCTATGAGTATGCCTCAACAAGCAATTCAGAGATCTGGATCATCATTCATAAATCCTCAACAACACCAAGAAAGAGTCATAATAAACTCTTCTCCAGTGTAAGTAACCGTATTGATCATTAAAGCCTGCTTATTTTTGAAAAAAAAAAAAAAAAAAATAGCCCAGGGAAAGCCGTTATTTGTTTATTAAAGTTTGCAGAACAATTGAATCCAGGAGAACAAGAGGTAATACCCTTTAAAAAAAAGTAAACAAACAAACTTATTCAATCTTTTTTGATCAGGCTACGAATCTTTTCTTTTGGGATCAGTTGATAGATACATTTTTCACACAGCAAAGTATATTAAAATGGGGAATATACAATACCAAAGACGATAAGCAAAAGTCATACGGTAATGCCTTATTTAATATCAGTCCATGATTTGATGAATAATGTAAAAAAAAAAAAAAAAAAAAAAAAACTAGAGGTGAGTCGTGCTTTGATTGCTCGCTTTTTCTATACTCAATATACCAATGGCATGGTGACGTCGATCCAAATAACTATCAATAAACTTATGGAATACATATTACCTGGAGGCATCATGCAAGTGGAGTGTCCTCAAGTGAGCATCCTTCATAAATATAAAAATGGTACTTTGGTAAAATAGGACTCTTTTCTCCTTTTTTGTATATATCATAATGACAAGAGTGAATTAGGTGGTTTCAAAAGGTCCATTGTGGGCACAGTTCATTATCAAAAATGAGAAGCTGAAAATCAATCATATGGAATTCTCGTGTAAGAGTTATGAAGAATATGTACCAAGGCAATTCAAACAGCAGACATCAAAAAAGACAAATCTTATCATACCTGAGTCGCCTATTAACGAATGGGGGTTACCGCCGTCTGTATATCGTTTTCTAGAAGTAAAAACAAAGAGAACATGAATAACGTGTGTTATACTTATCTGCATTTCATGTATAGATAGGAGATGTATTTATTACAGCAAGCCAGACCATGTTTTATTCTATCGTGTCGGGATCTTCACCAAGAGGTAAATATATCTCATTAAATTCCATTCAACTATTGACTGATATAGGGGATTATTTAGATAGTTTAGAAGCGATCGCATACAGTAAAATGACAGACACGACACATAATTGATTATACACGTGTATCATCCTTATAATCCAACTCATCTCAATGGATAGGTAAACGGAACACCAGCGTAGTCCAATCTTCTCCAGCACCCCAAAAAAAAAAGAACAATCGTGTTTAATAATGATATACAGTGACAATTTTATCTCGATAATATTTCAATACTAAACCAAGCTGTTTTCTCGATATCCCTTCTCTATACACAATTTCCTCAATATGATATTGTCCATTCATGTACCTACGAAGTCTTTCAAACAATTCAGCCACCTCTTTAGGCGCTCTCTCGTACGTAGCGCGTTTCAACCAGTCTTCATGATTAGGACTAGCTGACATCTCAGACTCCATCGTTTCCGATTGAGGTGTCTCGTTTCCTCCTTTAGGAGGAGGCACCAACAGTACCAAATACATATGGAGCTGCACAACCACATCTTTACGTATTAAAAACGTAATCGCTTCCAAGTACTGGTTCTTGAGCTCTTTGACATGATACACTTGATGGTATTGTTGTGCGTGAGAGAGTTTTGAGAGAAGTAAGGGGAGACTTAGATGAGGAATGTGGGATCTGAACTCGGCCTCCAAAGCATTCATGTCCTGTGGGTTGTATTGAGGCGACACCACATAAATATTACGTGTGCTGATCGTGTGGATGAGTTTGGCCTTACGCCAGTAAATCAAATGAGCAGCTAGTCGATAGATTTGTGCAAGAGAGCAATCTAGCAGCAAATGGAGTTCTTGCAAGCTTTGTGTGGGAGTGAGGATTTGGACCAATTGGACAAGTGTAGGACTTGCATCGAGAGGCATATTCTTGAGCACCTCTTCAGGATCCTCTAAGAGCAACAGGGTATGGTAAGGGCAAATCACGGGGTAATTATCGTATTCGTATCCAGCGACACTGTAAATGTCCATAAGTGAAGAGCCACCGTGATCCTTAGCACGTGTCATCACGTTATTGTTGGCGAGAAGAGGAGATGACATGGTCGCTGCTTCTCGGTCCATGATAGAAGAAGAGGTAGAGGAAGAAGTATGTTCAATGGATGGTATTTGAAGCGACAGATCAATGAAATCGTTTACAATGACATGGGCTGCCTTATTGGATGAAATAGCCAAGTAGATTTGCTTAATATCTCTCGCTAATGAAGAGACCTGTAATATCTCTTGCATCACTTGATCGTATGGTGTACCTAAAAAAAAAAAAATTAAGTGGGAAGCGTCTCGAAAAAGGAAAATTGACTCACCTTTATTATAGGCTTCTTCTTTGAGCCCAAGCACTTTTTCAATTTCTTCTTGTACATATCCACAGCGTAATTGTTCGTACCGTAGAGCTGAAGAGTACCTTAATATGACATTTTTATAGAGTGTTTCTACTTGTGCATTTAATTCAAGATCAGGTGGTGACATGACATAAACAACGTGAAATAGGGTCATATGAATAGATGTAGGTGATTGATTAGAGATGGATTCATTGTCATCGGTGGTTTCTTGATCTGACAAGTCATCGCTTGATGATGAGTCAAGTGAAGGATCGATGTTATCATGTTGTTCGTTTGCATGCATGAATGAAGGAGATTGAGGTGACGATGGAGAAAACTGTATGTTCGTTTGTTGAGATGGAGAAGGGAGAGGTGAAGTGACATGATCACTATTCTCTTCTACAAGAATATCTGATTGTTGTTGTTGTTGTTGTTGAGGAGAGGATAAACTCACAGGATGACCGACAAATGTCAAATCGTCCATGCTTAATTGAAATTTACGATCACATAAAGGAAGTTTAGGTGCTAATGTATCAGCAAGAAAGGTGACGTCTATATTAAAGATAGTATCTCGACCAGCAAATATATCTCGTTTTTTAGTGCCATTGTCATTCGTGTCTTCGTCTAAACGATCTTCTGCTTGAATACGATGCGTTGTAATGGATGAACCCACAGTGAAATCCTTACCATGGGATATATTGCCCTTATATAAGGAGCTTCGTTTAGGGTCAGGAGGATAGCTGAATAAATAATGATGACCTCTTGTAGAATTGACAACCAGTAATATTGCAAGTAAAGAAGTCATTATAAGCAGGGAAAAAAAGTTCACTTGCAGTTACTATTGTCAATAAGTTGTACAAGTAAAAAAGGGGCGAATATGATTGGATACATGAAATTCACACTCTATCAGCCTTTTTTTTTTTTTTTTCGCGGGATGACACTTGATAGTATAATACTTGACTTTTTTTTCTTTATAATAAAAGAGGTTCGAGTTCTCCTCTTCTTTCCCCCTTTTTTTTTTTTTTTTTTCTAGTCATTTATTAAAGACAAAATGATGTTATATAAGTTAGTAGTTCTTGGTGATGGTGGTGTAGGAAAAGTAATGTATAAATCTTTATTCTCACATAGCGTAGTTTATTAAAGTGTATATTTATAGACGGCCCTTACAATTCAGGTAAATAAAAGAGAATGCAGGTTTATTGACTTGAATTAATACTTTTCTTTTATGCTCATGAGTAGCTTTGTTTAAATCACTTTGTTGGTAATTTATAAAAAAAAGAAAATTGTTGTCTTTGTATACTTATTTTTATTGTTGTTTAGAGGTAAAAATGGGTTTGATTGTTTTTGATGGACCAATGATAATAATATTTACTAGACTTATGATCCAACAATTGAAGATTCATACCGTAAACAAGTAGTTATTGATGAACAACCATGCATTTTAGAAGTATTAGATACAGCTGGACAAGAAGAATATACTGCATTAAGAGATCAATGGATTAGGTTTAAAGAGAGAAAGAAAGGAGACATATAAGCAGTAATGACTTACCTATTAAAATTCTAGAGATGGGGAGGGATTTTTATTGGTTTATTCAATTACATCAAGATCCACTTTTGAACGTATTGAAAGATTCAGAGATCAAATATTTCGAGTAAAAGATGTTGATAATGTACCACTTATGTTAGTTGGCAACAAGTGCGATAAAGTAACAGAAAGAGAAGTAACAAGGGAAGAAGGTTATGCAACTGCTAAAAGATTAGCTTGTGATTTTATTGAAACCTCCGCTAAAACTTGTGTCAATGTTGAAAGGTCTTTTTATCAAGTTGTTAAAGCTATTCGAGCTCAAAGAGAAGGATTACGCGCTGGTCCAAAAGGAGGAAAACCAAAGAAAGAAAAGAAGAGTAAATGTTTAATTTTGTAATAAACCCTAATAAAAATTTCCCTTTTTCCAAATATTTCTTTTTTTTTTTTTTTTTTTTTTTAACAACATGGGTAAAGCTCAAAGTAAACTTAGTCCTGAACAATTAAACGACCTTCAAAAATGCACTTATTGTAAGTACATAATAAACAGAAAAGAGAGCATTTTTCTAATTCATTATTATAATAGTTGAAAAGAAAGAATTACAACAATGGTATAACTTTTTTAAGCTTTATTAACAACCTCAATTGACTTTTTTTTTTTTTTAAAAAAAAAAAAAAACATTAGGTATAAAGGCTTTTTAAAAGACTGTCCTTCCGGTCAATTAGATAAAACAGAATTCCAAAAGATTTACAAACAATTCTTTCCTTTTGGTGATCCTTCTCGATTTGCAGATTATGTATTTAATGTATTTGATGGAGATAAAAATGGAACAATTGACTTTAAGGAATTCATTATTGCTTTATCTGTAACAAGTCGAGGAAGAGTGGACGAAAAACTATTATGTAAGCTTTTTATTTATTTACGTTTTATTTGATAATTTACATAATATCATTAGGGGCCTTCCAAGTAAGTTTTCAAAGTGACTTTATAGATATTTCTTCTTACATACATAAACTTAGTTGTATGATATTGATAATGACGGCTATATTACTCGTGACGAAATGCTACAAATTGTGGATGCCATTTATAAAATGGTAGGCAGCATGGTCAAGTTACCACCAGACGAAGATACTCCAGAAAAACGTGTAAATAAGATTTTTGAATTAATGGACAATGTAAGAAGGCTTTTTATTCATTAGGCACGCTTTAACCACCTATTTTAGGATAAAGACGGTAGACTGTCTATGGACGAATTTAAAGAAGGATCAAAGAAAGATCCAACCATCTTACAAGCATTAAACCTGTATGATGGCATGGTTTAAAAATGTCCTAAATAAATTATTTTACCATTTATAGTAACTTGTAATTTAATGTTGCTTACCTGGTATCTAAGCAACCCTCTTCCTCTTTCTCTGATACTATTTACTATATTTAGTAACATTTATATTTGATCTACAAGAATGTCAACATTTATATTCCTCAAGCATTGCTTTATCATACTGTTTTCCGAAATACAAAAAAAAAAAAAAAAAAAAAATACCACCAGTGAGTGCAACACTGTTATCTACTATATTTTATTAAGATCTGAAAACATGGACAAGTTTTATAATAGATTCACGGCAAATAGGACACTCATTCTTTGTTTGAATCAACTACAAGAAATTGAGTCTTTCTATACATTAAGTTATAATAAAGTATTACCTTTTTGGCACAGTCCATACAAGTGACCATATGTCCACAGTCTAAAAATACACAATTTTGTTGAGCATCACAACATATTCTACACAGACTATCTTCAGTGCTAGCAACCCTAGACTCTTCTTCTTTTTGTTGGTTTACTAATCGTTTAACAAGTCGTACAAGCTCACTTTTCTCAATGACATGCGATTGTTCAACAAAATTGGCTTTAAGTATTGATTTCAAGGTACGAATAGGCAAAGTAGATGGGTCTATGTTTCTTTTTATCAAGTCATTTAAAGTCAATATAAGCGGTTCATTGTTCTTATTCGTGGTTGCTGGCGTTGATTTACTACTTGACATACGAGCAGCAGGAAGAGCGTTCATCTGTCTTGGTGGATTGCTATTAGTACGCTCTTGTTGCTGTACATTATTTCTTCCTCTATTAAATCTATAGTAACATTCATTTTCATTGGATATAGGTCGTGCATTAAATATCACCTTGACAAGATCACTTTTCTCAATCATAGCTGATTTTGTTGTAGATAAGTGATAAGCTTGAATGTATTCTTTTAGCAATTTAGTGGGTAATTTGATCAACTCATTGGAGCTCATGGTTTGCATTTGAATAAACTTTTCACAAGTGCTACAACATCGCACTGGACTATACCAGAAATTTTCTTTTTTTAGTAATTTTACCCCTTAATCTATATGTATAAAAGTTTACTTGTCATAACCAAATTTCTGCAGCGGGTATTTGTGACTTGAGCAATTAGAACAAACAACATTTCCTATTAATGGTTAATAGAGCTATAGTAAGTCTCTCTCTTTCATTGACATACCACAGTTGCGACAGTGATATTTTGATTTAAAAAAGTTGAATATTAGGCCACATTCAAAACAATGCTTACTTTCATTAAGAGGTTTTAATCTAGGAACAGCATAAATACCACTTCCACTATTCATTTCTGACAAAACAAAAGAATAAAGAAAAGAAAAGAACAATAGACAACATTTACTAATGCGATTAATAATTCACTTTGGAGCACGTGACCCATTTTTATTCTGGAAGATTTCATCTGTAAAACATGATGATGCCACAATAAGTAGAAGTAGTTGCTGCGTATCTTCTTTCAGCCGAAAATAAATAGTATAAGCCACGTATTTTCAGACTAAATAAAATAAACTTGTTACCCTCTTTTGTGGACACATTATTATAACTCTCGACCCTAAAATATTTACTGTTTAAACTATTCATCCCCCCCCTCCCTACTGACATTATTATTGAAGCGATAATAAGGCTTTACCACTTATAATGATATCTATTTTATTTTACTTTATCACAAAAGGCAGCAAGTTCAATATCTCTTTTGGATAATCCTTGACAGTCATGAGTAGATAAGGTTACTTCAACTCGATTGTAAACCTATGCATACATGGAGTCAATTTACTTTACAAGTACAATTGTGTATATATATATATATGCTTACATTAAACCATTCAGGATGATGATCCATTTTATCTGCTTTCAAGGCCACACGAGACATGAAACCAAAAGCTTCGTTAAAATCATGAAAAGTGAATGTTTTGATAATAGCGTCTCTGTTTTCCACGACTTTCCAGTTATTTGCAATTAAAGGGGCCAAGAGACTGTCTCTTTCAGCTTGAGATAAAGTGGAGATACTCATTTTTGTAAGAGAAAAAAGAGATGAAATAGATTTTTTCTTTGCTGCATGATGAAATAATACTATCATTATTTCCCACGATTTTAAAAAAGAAGCAAAAAAAAACAGGTATACAGTAAAGGGGACAAGGTGTAAAGGAAATAAAAAAAAAGCAGTCCTTCATTTTATTCAGTCTTGATCCATTACTTCAACAAGTGATTTCTTTGTTTTATCTTCTTCTTCTTCCTCGCTACTGCTTTCATCTGAATCTATTGTCTCACCTGGTTTCTTTAAACTATAAACACCTAAACCAAGATTCTGAAAAAAAAAAAAAAAAAACGGGTTAGAATTAAACATGTTTCTCAATGAATGCTTTACCATTTCAATATACTGTTCATCTTCGTCTACATTTTCGATATTTAATGCAGAGGGATCGGCTTTTTCAAGTTTCTCATTAGCAGTTTTGATTTGAGGCAAAAATGCTTGAACTCGAGATAGAACTAAAGAAAAGTGAGTTAATTGAATTAACTTATTACAAAAAGCTTTTTACTGTCGCTTGAGCCTAAAGGTGGTAATGAACTGTTGTTGGTAGGTAAAGGAAAAGGTATCTCTTTAGTGGCTGCTGTATCTTTTGATTTCAATAAATTCTCTACTTTTTTTTTTTAAATACGTTTAGATCGCGATGGTATAATCAAATCACTGTGTCTCTTGTACCAACTGCTTTTTCTTTATTTTTTCCTTTAATGTTTAATAGATCTGATGAACGATTTGACATATTGGTATGAAAAAAAATAAAAATTGAGAAAAAAAAGGCAACAGATACAATAGTGGCTTACTGTGACTCTATAGTGAATGTGTATCAACTTTTAAATGAAAATTTGAGCCAATGAAACCTCACAATGAAGTTCTCTTTGGCATGAAACCATGTTCACCCTTATTAAAGTTGTCAAATAGACTATCTTTTTTTCGAAGGGGACATACACACTTCAGTTACACTTTCCCACGCCTTTTACACCCTTTGCACCGGTAACATAGAAACAATTTTTCCACGCTTTTTTTTTTTAATTGCATTTCTCACCTTGTTTTTCTCTCTCTCTCTCTTTTTTTTTTAAAAAAAAAAAACTTGACAACTATGAATGTTATTCGAGTTCACCGTTCAATCAGCAAAAAGGTAATATGCATAGTTCTTTTATGTATATATAGTGATTGACTTGGTAGATAGTCAACAACATGGTTAGCACGCTATTTTCATGCGTCTCATCGAAATCTCGGTGTTATCAAACCATTTCTATTAGCCGATATAGGAGAAGGCATCACCGATTGTGAAGTTGTTCAATGGTATAGATAATATACAAAGCTCCACTACTCGAGACTAAAATAAAGATAATAAAGGTTCGTAAAGCCAGGCGATACTGTTAATGAGTTTGATAGAATATGCGAGGTACAATCTGACAAAGCCTCTGTTGAAATTTCATCAAGATATGCAGGTAAAATCAGCAAGATCTATTATGAAAAGCATCAAGTTGCAAAAGTGGGTCAGCCCTTAGTCGATATTGAGACTGATCAACAAGAAGGTGACGCTATCGCTGAATCTCCTTCTTCCTCAAAACCAGACACAACAAAAACTGCTGATTCAGTACGCGTGTCAGATTATAAGTTGACATGGCAAACACCAGCTGTGAGAAGATTGTTGGGCGAGTATGGGTTAAATGTAGAGGATATCTCTGGTTCAGGCAAAAATGGATTAGTGCTTAAAGAAGATGTATTAAAAATAATCAGTGAAGGTTCTTTAAAAAGAGGTAAAATACATATATATGATAGAACCATAAGTGAACACATTCTTTTAGTGGAAAAGAAACAAGCTTTGGAAGTTAAGAAAGCTCCATTAGACACGGCTCCAGGTGACCGTACCGTACCATTGACCAATATTCAAAAAACCATGTTCAAGACCATGACAAACGCATTATCTATTCCTCAATTAGGTTACAAGGATGAAATTGTGCTCAATGCTACATCAGAATATAGAAAAGCGCTCAACGAATACATTCAACAGCATACTAACAAATTTCCATTCAAGAAAATATCTTATTTGCCCATCATTATTAAATCCATGTCACTTTCTCTTTCTTATTTCCCTCTTCTCAACGCTAAGCTTGTCACGTTGGATGATGGCTCTACCAAGATCCAATACAGAGATTATCATCACATCGGTATTGCCATGGATACGCCACAAGGTTTGATTGTACCCAACATTAAACACGTAGAAAAGAAAACCATTTTTGAAATTGCCCATGAAATCCATCGTTTGACAGATTTGGCAAAGAAGGGCGCTCTTCCGCCTGCTGATTTAAAGGGTGGTACAATTACTATTTCCAACATTGGAAGTATTGGCGGTACATTTGCCAATCCCGTAATTGTGCCTAATGAACTGGCTATTGTTGCATTAGGAACAGCTCGTAAATTACCTCGGTTTGATACCAAATCCAATGCATTGATTGCTCAACAAATTCTACCTGTCAGTTGGTCCGCTGATCATCGTATTATTGACGGTGCCACTATAGCACAGTTTGGAAATACATGGAAAAAATTCATAGAAAACCCTGCCATTTTGGCTAGTGAATTACATTAGATACATTACTAGAAAGCTTTATTACATTTCACCACATTCTAAAAAAAAAAAAAAAGAGTGAATAAAGTGAACAAAAAAAGGGACCTTGTACTTTTTTTTTTACCTGTGATTTTAACTGGCAATTTAGGACGGTTATTGGGACCTGTAGATACATTTTCAATTTTACGAAGTGTTAATAAACCGTCTATTAAACGACCAAAAACAACGTGTTTGCCATCCAAGAAATCGCATGCATCACAAGTAATGAAAAATTGACAGCCGTTTGTATTAGGTCCAGAATTAGCCTACACTCCAAGTTAGAAAATCACTTTTTATATGTGTGGATGTTTTTTACCATAGATAAAAGGCCAGCACCTTTATGCTTTTCTTTAAAGTTTTCGTCTTCAAATCTATCACCACCATAAATACACATGGATCCAGTACCATCACCCTTAATGAAATCGCCACCTTGGACCATAAAGTCTTTGATCACTCTATAAACTCATTAGTTTGTTTGGATCGAAACATGTGTGGGTGCAAATACCTGTGGAATAAACAGTTTTTGTATCCTTGAGGTTGGCCGTTTTTTCTACATTGAAAAGCACATGAGCGACATGTCAATAGCGTACAATCTCGCGTTACCTATATTCACCAGTACATAATTGTCTAATATAGAGTTAATCAAAAGCGATCCAGTGTCAATGTCAACTATATTACCTAAAGTTTTCAGCAGTCTTGGGAACAATATCTGAAAATAACTCCATTTTCATTCTACCCACTGGAACATCGCCAATGGAAATGTCAAAGAAAACAATAGGTCTTTCTACTGTAGTACCTTAATGCATACATGTTAGTAAAGTGATCCTTCAAACTAGAATTTATTCATTTTACTCTTCTTGTCCATTTTGTTATAAGCAAAGAAAAAAAAAAAACATTTTTTCTCAGTTTCATTTCTTTAATTTTTACTTTCATGGCGACACTACGTATTTTGAAAAGCATAATGGACTATAATAACGTCAACCAGTCTAGTCAACGAGTAAAGAGATCAACTGGAGCAAAATAAGTCACAGAACCAAATAGCGTAAACAGTTTGATATAGGCGTTATTGATCAAAACTACTTTTTAGAATAAGCTCTTAACACTCAGTAGCCTATTTTATTTTGGGATTTCTACCCTCCAAGCGAGAAACGATGATCTCGGTGGCACAATTGACATTTTATTAACAATAGGTTTAATACTGGTCCACTATACACCCTAGCAATCTGCTAGCAAACTTGGAACTCGTCGAAACATTATGGTTCGTTTTGACCGCTGTGCCGTTAAAAGAAGAATTCCGCAACGACAGAAACTTGAGTCCTTCCAAACTTAATTTCTTCGCAGGCTGTCCCAGTGAAGGTTCAGCCATACATGCTGTCAACACAATATTTTTCATGACTTCAATCACATCTGTATTTTGACTTTTCATCATCATTTGATTCATTTTTGGGACGAGCGAATCATAACTATATACCTCTCTATTAGAACAGATCCTTATTCTATTTTTTTTTTCTTTACATAAGCATAAAGACTTCAGGCACAGATACGGCAGCATCTGCTAAAATCGTATACAAACATAATTTTTCTGATTCACTATTACTCTCTGTGAGATTGACTAGCAATGAAATAAAGAGTAATGTTGTGCTTTGATTCGAAACATCCAATACACTGAACAACGAGCCAAAATCTACCTCTTTTTTAAAACCACCAAGTAATACTTCTTTCAAGGTAGAATCTTTGATAGCAAACGGTAAAAGACCTGCAAAGTAGCCTAAGGATTGAGCAGCAATGGTAGCTGTCGATCTCTTACAATCAATTTCCAAAAACGTCATCAAACATCTCGACACCACCCGCTCTTTGTTCTGGCTTTTATCATGGTCACATTGTTTTAATCCGTGAAGTAACACGACCGTCACTGAAAACGAGAAATAATCATTAAAGTTCACTTGACAAGCTTCGTCCAGTTCCGCAATGATTTCGGATAGATAGTGTGGGTCAAGGAGAGCGTCTTGAATGGACTGGTCGGCGAAACAACCACGTGCATCCATGGCGCGCAAGATGGATTCGAGAAACTGAACAGAGGTTTGAAAAATGGCAGCATGGCCCATATGAACAAGCGCCACAGCGAGCCAAAACAGTTGAAAGAGATGGTGCGATGATGAGGGCATGTTGTCGATGATGTTGGTCAAACACATGATGATGCTGACAATCAGTGTAACGTTGTCCGTGTGGAAAACGGCCAGCGCGCCTTTTAGAGCCACAAGGATTTGATAGATAAGATCGTCGTCGACTTCTTCTCGAGCAAGGCAGCCGAGAGTGATGAAAGAGCGTGGTTGGATCGCTGGATTGTAATAAAATGCAGTGCTTGTGACGAGACTCATCCAGCGTGCTCGCCACATGTTGGCAACATCAACCGTAGGTGCACCAAAAGTCAGGGCGTCTAAGAGGATGCCAACAATATTTTGAAGGGAAATGAGGTCAATGGTGCCAGGAGCAGTGTCAGTGATGGTTTCTTTAGTGATTGTAAAAGCGTTTGCATGTTGTTTTGTAAGGCCGAAAGAGACACGGTTTTTACTGTCGCTGAGTTCGTTGAGTACGAAATGGAGTTTCTTGATGTTCTCGTCGGCAAGTGGAATATCCATGGTGCACAAGGTGTGGATGCTGTTGACAACAAGCTCGTGGACAGAGGATCGAATAAAAGTAGGACCGGTAACAACAAGAATGGAGACAATGTGAAATATCTCTGGAATGTATGGCATGACAGGATCCGTATTATTAAACGAGAGCATCAAAATAAATCTCAAAAGAACAGCTATTTCGATCCACGATCCATGTTCAGTGAGATGCTGGCATGGCTGTATAGAGGTGTTTTCAATAACTCTTCTAACCCGACTAATGACCTTTCCACGAATAGAAACGCTGGACATGGTTACAAGTGTATCTGCGATGGTTTCAGCTTGTATCGATCCTATGCCACTTTCTACTGAATACTGTACAAAGCAGTCGATCACTAAATTGGCAAGGTCGTCTACTTGCGCGATGGTTTTCCAGATTCTTGCTTGAATGTGTTTATAAAGCTCGGTGCGACGTACTGTCATATCAATAAAAGAACGAATGATGTCTTTGGTTTTTGTCAAATTTCTCTTTTTATCCTCTGCTGAACTACGTGCAAAAATAGCTAAATTCGGTAACCAAGGAGCCATGTAATCAAGACATAAATGTTTAGTGGCTTCATTGGATTTGGCAAACCCAACAAAGGCTTCATTTAAGAATTCTAAAGTCATATGGATTTCTGAATTGGCCAAACTTTCACTGATACCAACGATAAACTCTGAGCTGTTGGCGGGAATACATAAACCTAATGTTTTAATTAGCATTGATGTCCTTTTTTTTTTTTTTTTTTTTTCACCTTTTGCATTTAATAGTCTGTTTCCTATGTTAAATTGAAAAGAGAGACTAAGAGAGTACATTAAATTATAAGCAGCTAAACGAAGTTCGGGATCTTCACTACCAGCATTCAACAATGCCATATTTAGCAGTCGCCCTGGAACATCGTTAGGTCGGATGGCTCTTTCGTTAAGTAACGCTGGTTTTGTTGCATTGTAATGCTGTTTATAGTGACGAAAATTCTAAACAAGCAATATTATTTTCCAACGCCTACCATAGACTAAAAATTGCATTACTTACGGAAAGTAGGACATCCCTTTTCGTTGTGGAAAGAACCATGGTTGACTTTCCTTTATCGTATTTTACAGATATCTCTCCTCCAGTTTCTGGCTTTGTTGAAGGAAGTGCAATCATGTCTTCAATATTTGAAATATGATATACGTCTCTTAAGATACTATTAATATTGTACAGAATTTCCTGTTTCTTCACCTAAAACACAGTAGAAAGTTTAGTTTTTGGCTAGTTTTGAAGTAGACAAATAGCATTTACCGTGATAACTTGCATATGCTCTGAGCCAATTTTAACAATGACAGGTATAGATGATCTGAAGTTTGATAGCCTAGTGACAGATGAGATGGAAACAGTCGCTTCTTTTTCGAGATCAACTATTTTTTAGAAGAAATTGAGTGCATTGAAGCAACTAGGTTTTTCAAATAACTTACGAGTTTCCTTGGGTAGTTTGATGTTAGATGGTGCAATATATTCTGACAATTCGGCAATTGAGGTCGAAAAATGAGATCTTTTTACGAGTTTGTTGATAATAGCCCGAGGTAACTTTCGAATATATCGCTGCAAGTAAGTGTTTGGATTATATAAATGAAGTGATACCAGATAGTCATTCATTTCATTAAATACTAGCTGAAAGAACTGGGAGATCCAATGCGCGGGTAGCGAGCGTGCTGAACTGAATTCCGTAGTATCGAATAGTAGCTCAAACGGATTGTTTAAATATGGCTCCATGACCTATTCATATAGATAGAATCAATATTTTCGATTATAGACAATCTCTAGTTCGTTTTTTTTTTTTTTTTTTTTTGGAAATACGGTCTCAGTACTTACACGAAGCATGTAATAAACTAAAAGTTCGTGGTCAATGTCATCTGGGTTAATTGCACGAGGAATGTAGTAAAAAACAGGTCGACCGCCCTTTGACACTGCACCCATATAAAATATATTTTGAGAACTTATTGTTGATAGGTCACGATGTGCGTTTCTGTGCATAAAGTCATTGTAGTGATGGTTACTGCTTGCGATTGTATAATTTCGTGCATATGTCAGTGCTGAAGTTGGCACCTCTGAAGGCCTGCCTATTTGAGCCAAAAGATTGGAAAGACGATCAAGCGTTCGTTTTTGTCCCAAAACGGATTGTGTTTCAAAGCTGTCTCCTTTGGTAATCCTGCGGCTAGTTAGATTACGTGACATTCGTTCCAAGTTATCTGAAAGGTATTTGTGCAGTTTAACATAGCCTGTCTGATCCATGCGAATTCCACCCACCTGTTCATTTGGATTTACAGGAGCTAGCGTTGATATATTGTGCAAAAATTCTGTCACAATGGAGATATTATTTGTCAGGAAATCGTTTAATATTGCCATATGTGTCTCCTTTGCGCCAAAAAGAACATTGTTGGAAATGTTCTGCATGACCCTAGTTGCCTGCAATAAGATTTTTCGAACATTGTTGTTTCTTGGTAATGCTTGCTTGGAAAAGCCGGCATTTTCGGGAGTAAGAATGGCTGGACCGAGTAGTCTTAGGAACACAAACCCCCCTATAGCTGTAAACTTAGCGTCTGGAAATCTTTCTGCCACTGCTTCTCCAATTAAAGAAAGCTCCTCACGAAATGCTCTATATATAAAAACCATACATGTATGTGCGTTCATAGGAATTAAAAGAGAGAACAAATTAGACTTACCTTGGGACATTATCTATCGATGAGCAAATTGCATTTAAAAGTATCTCAGTTGCACGAATGACATTTTGCTTATTTCGTAAAACTTGATCCACAGAGTTAACTTTTCGTGGATCTATTTCCCATGTCAGCTGCTCCTCTGGTAAGTTATTGATTCGGACCATTGCTGGCTGTAACGTGATACGAACATAATCTAAACAAGCTTGTTTGGCAAAAATAGAGAGTATACGCGTAGCTATTGTTGTTCCGCGAAATAGTGTTGATTCTTGATCTAGGTCAAAAAAAGCGTTGGTAACCCTATTCATCAGCCCGCAAAAAAAAAAAAAAAAAAAAAAAAAACTCACCAGTTAGGGATATCTCTTTTTCAATAACTGCCTTTAACAACAACATGACTTTTTGTCTTGATTCAAAACACACTAACAATATCTCTGCAATTCCCATTATATGTTGAGAAGGACAGACTTCGCACAAAGACATGACAATATCCATATCAGCATCCACGATCATCTTTTTAAAAATAACTAAATTAACATCACAAATATCATTACGACTTTTTTCCTTACATCAATAAGTTTTTCGTAGCGATCTGTTATGACACTTTCTGCCAACGTTTCAAATTCGGCGCCTTGATCTAAAATGTTTGTTAGAACTTGCATGAATGCTTTGCGTGATTCATGATCATCATCGTAGCTCATGGACAGCGAAAATTTCAGTCCTGCATCCACGTTCGCACTTAAAAGATGAGACATTGCTATAATTGTCAGCTCTCTTATTTGATGAATATCCTGACCGTCGTTCAAAGTCTGTGGATATTTTGATGCTGTATCTTTCATAGCACTGAATGAGTATTTGATTGAATCGTCGTGCTTTAGATTGTCCAACAGTTTTCGAAAGAAGCCAAAGTACTTTAAAAACAACTTGCTTTTGATCTGTGAGATATCTACGGGTCTAATAGCTTCACAAGGCTGCAATGGTAGTTTGTGCAATAATCCCACTATTGCTTTCAGACAGGCATAATCCAAATCTTTCTGGAGCCTTTCTGCTTGTTGTCCTGTTTCCAACAGCTTTCGATGCTTATATAGAATGTCGATTTCAATTGCTCTGTCTTTTTTTTTTTTTTTTTTTTTTTTTTTTTTTTTTTTTTTTTTTTTTAGGACTTACCAGTACAAAATCATTCGCCCATTCTACACAAATTTCCAAGAGTTTGTTTCGTAATCTTATATCATCTCTTATAACAATCTGCTCCTTTTTTTGCATTACAGAGTCTATGAGGAGACACATTTTAACTTTAATACGCAGCGTGATCGTGGTGTTTGGAAGCTTGTTCAAGTAATCAGCAAATCGATGAATGAGTAGACTGAAATCGATATTGAGTAGACAATCACCTGGGTTTGTCAAACGGTCGAGAATCAACTTTAGGACAGTAATTGACTGTTCTACTAGCATTTTATTATGAGGACTACGAATAGCATCGCCATTCGAATCGAAACAGTTGCTCATGTGTTTCTCTAAGCTTTGGAAAAGCAATGCGTATAATGCTGGCGATAAGTCGTTTCCCAATGTCTCTCTAGCGCCTTCAGAAACATAGATGTTTTCTGAGATAAGCATACTGGTCATATCGCTAACAAATTGATCTACCATCGTTGCTGTTCTGTGAATACTTGACTGTATACCTAATTTATTGGCTATCTCGTCTATGTCGATGGATGTATCGAAATCTGCTAAACAACAACCGCCTATTGCTGCCAGAAACCCTGCTATATTTTGCCATTCCAATGCCCTTTCTTCCAACGACTCTGCAGCTTTTGTCATTGCGGCAGTGTTTATCGATTTCATTTTGTCACCATTTCGTATTAACCCTACTTTCGTCGTGTTAGATACTGATAAATTTGAGTTTGCAAACGGGTTACTGTTCATCTCGTTAGTAGATGCATTTTCTTGGTTATTGTCGTCTGACAATCGAGTCATCAGTACCGTCAATTGTTTCCATTTTTTCCAAGCTTCTTGCCATGCGATGATGCTACCGGGTGTGTATAAAGGCAAAAGTCGAAGGTACTTTCTAATTCGCTTTTGCTGTGCTTTTCTTCCAATAAATCGAGAATCGTTCGCAGACAGCTCTTCGTAGATTTTGATATTTGATGCCATGATGAGTGAGCTGATTTGTCTGTCTTCCTCTATGTCCACTATTTGCGTCTCTTTGCATAAAAGCCCAAAGCACTGTAATGCTTCGTCGCATATTTCTTTATTGGATGAACATAATGAGTATAACAAAGCGGTTTCAAGCGCAACAGTAGCTTGCAGTCTCTCGGGAATACTGGCATATTCAGGGGTTATGAACGACTATATCCAATTTTATCGTTAATCGCTACAGAGATGCTCATTAAAAACAATCTATACCTGCTTCATTTTTACAAATCTGTTCCGTAATTTTAAGAGCTTATTTAAAAGTTGAAACATTGCTTTGAGAGATTCTTCATTGGCACTGCTGTCCAATAGCTTTCGAGCAAGACATAGCATCGCTGGTGAAGAGATTTTCCAAAAATTCTGAACAACACCATCAGCGGGACCCCATTCTACAATAGTATCTACCTGATGCATCTTGATAATTAACTCCAGTGCATACTGTCTTATTTGTTGAACTGGATGCTGGGACAAATCCATTAAACCAACCATCACTGCCGAGTTTTGCTCTATACGATCCAAATCATCACCAAAGATGACCAATTTTGTATCCGCTGTGAATAACCGGAGTAAGTCTATAAGCAGCTCTATCCTTTGGCTGCTTCTTGCCTCCTTCTTTTTGTTCGCCAACGAAGCAAATTCGAGCCGGACCGTTTGCAAGAACAAGTTGCGTAAAGGTGAGCAAATCCCGTCATAGATTTCAGAAAGTGAGTGGTTCCAGCTTAACTTTTTCTCTTCTTTAGCAAGGACAAGACAGGATTTTACCAACACTAACTTGTATATCAGATGAACTCCTTCCTCAATACTAGGAAACACAAGGTCGTTTAAAGTTTTTTCGGGCTGGAGACGAAAACTGGATACGAGAAAGTCGGTCAGTAATGTTTGCTCGTCGACAATGGAGTAACTCGGAAATGCCACGTCGCGATCAAAATGAGGAGGTGTGTTGATGTTCCACAGTATTGCTTTAATATCCTTTTCTATAATGGGAGCCAGTGAACGAACTATGGACCCCTCAGGTGTTGGTTCTATATAGGTTGCAGCCTTGTACAGGTCGACATAGCAGGACACGGCGATGTTCATCTCCTTTGGGTTTTGAAGCGAGTGCTTTAGTTGAAATAAAAGGTTACTAGTGTCTTCTTGATCATACAAAGAGAGTTGTGAAAGACGTCTAGGTGATAGTACAAGCAAAATGATCTGAAGTGGCCAAAGTATTGCCCTTTTTTCAGGGCTATCAATTGTAGCACCGGACATGTCAAAAAGTGTTTCAAAGCCTGATTGAACTTTGCTTGCACAGACTTCAGCAAATTGATAGGGGTACTCCTCGAGCCATTTCCAAATTGCTTTTCTTATCATTTTAGAAAATACTAATTTGCCTTCGCTCCTCATATTGGCATAGTGTGGAGTTAACTCTATGGAAGCATTAGATAGGGCACGTTAACTGTAGATAATCATACCTTTAAATACTGTAAACAGTCTTTCTTTTGTTAGGCAAATAGACCCTAACATTCTAATTTCAGGAGGTATTCTATCTGCAGGTCCAGTGATTGACCCCAAACTTAAGACAGCAGTCTTTATTTTAGTGTAACAGGCTTCCCAATTGCTGGCACTTGTATAATACAGAATTCTAGAAGCTGTCTTGTAGATATCCGTCACGAGACTTAGCTTGATTTGCTCGTATGTGTATTCGTTTTCGTAAAAGCTGTGTATAAATGACATGGTATGTTTTTGTTTTAACTTGATTGACTCTTCGACCAAGTGGTACTGGGCAATGTACCTGCTTATTAGTGCGAGCATAAACGTCACTAATGATGCATCCAATGGAGGTAAAACCGCATTCAGTTCGTTTATGAATATATCCTTGTTCTTCTCCTTTTCTAAATCTCGACAAAACTGCCAATGGTGCTGCATACAAGTAGACAAAAGACGAAGCATAAATAACTTGGACTGCATTATTTCAATGGATACATTTTGTTCATAAATCTGATGAGTCTATATGAATCGAAATATTAGTCGCATAAAAAAATAGTATGCTTATTTCTTACTTTGGAGACACCTTCAAGTACATAACAAAGCGTATCAGAGACGGTAGATATTTGGTATTTCGACAAGTCAATAATGGCAGCAACTACGTTAATTACAAGACAAGAAAAATAATATCATGCATCAATATTAAAAAACTTTCCAGTTTATTTGATTTTTTTTTTTTTTTTTTTTTTGAAAGGGACACTATACCTGTCTGATTAACGATTGGATCTTGCTCTACAACTTCAATTCGCCTTCCACTTTTATAAGGTAGCTAGGGTTGTATTTTTGAGTACTTTAGGTTTTTAATTTAGTGTTCTTTCACTTACCCTAACTGCTACTCGCTGAACTAAATTTCCAATTAGTTTATCACTAGTCTTCATTAAGATGGGTATATTTTGATAGAGTGTTGAATGATCAGAGAGACAGTTGAAGATACGATTGGGGAAAAAAGAAAAAAAAAATGCAAATAAACCATCTCTGGATAACCGAGAACAAGAAATGAAAAGGAGGAATCAAGGGGGAGGGCTCTAAGCGACTGATGTATGGAGCCACTTTGGTTATTTTCTCAAAATTTGAATCCTTTGAATTTAAGATACATTCGTTTCTCTTTTCTCCTTTATAGAGCATGATATGTTCACGTTTCTTTGAAGCTGTCGTAGGAAAGTTTTGTAAGTATACTTTACAATATGTGTTATACTATACCATGGATATGATGATTAAATTGCTTGTAACATGTCATTAAACTGTCAACTTTATGTTTTCTCAAAGTATTTTACTGTCTGATACTCAAATGATATATCCAGGTGTTTGAAAGACATTGTTCTCATACTTTTTCACGAATAGAGACATCGATTCTGAGCAATATCAATCCTAAAACTTTCTGTGATATACATTTTAATTGAGGCGAGCTTAGTCAAGCTGCGGGCAGGTCTTCTTGAAGCTTCACTAGGTTGCTGATGTTAGACTGCATCATTGACAACTCTGACCGTAATACTTCTATTAAAAATTAACTATTAAACGCATATGCATAGAGCTGTTTTTGTAGTCTTACAAAAACTAAATGACTTTTTCCTTTCCACATAAACCTTGTTTTCACATAATTAGCATCTTTTTGTGGCCATCATTCAGGAGCACATAGCTAAACCTTAAACTTTTAACCAGATGAACAATAGTACAAAAATGAGCAGGATGATGTTTCAAAACTACTCACAGTCAACCATATCTCTATGGCAAAATGAGTACGATGATTTTAGACTTTGTGTAAACTGCAAGCCAAATATGAAGACTCTTTCACTTGTTAATTAATTAGAAAACGGTTGTCATTTAAATATCCCCCTTCACTACTTTTAAGTCTCGCCCGCTATGTAGTTTTATGGAGCATCCCACTCGAATCACTACGCTACTATCAATAGTAAGCCCATATGCTCTCATATTCATGCTAGTTTCCATACAAATGTCATTATCTATAACTATTAGATGAATGGGTTGTGGTGTGAATCCAATTTTATTAAGTATGAAGATAACGGGCTAATCTATGTATTTGCAAATGTATAGGAGGTGTTCTTTGTTAATACACGGGAACATAGCTGCAATGGATATGATTGGCTGTTGTGTTAAGCAGTTCCTGTTGTGTTTATGAATTTCAATAAAGCTTGATCAAATTGATCGGATCGAATTGGCATTTCTGGGGTATGAAAAGGGTTTTTCATGACAAAATCGCTATAGGCATCATAGATCTTTTTCATATGAGCATCGACGTTGGTTTGTTGAGGGGCAGTAATAAGTAAAAATTTGGTCCCTATTTTGTGCAAAAAAAAAAAAAAAGATGAGTTGGATTTCAAATTTCAAAAGTTTGCAAGTACCTGTTAATGTTTGATGACAGTACAATTTAAAGGTTTCTGCTTCGAGCATCTCGATACCGGATGAATTGTGAAGTGGTGAAATCTTTGATGTAATGGCATGAACACTATCATTTGTATGTTTTTGTAAGATGAATTTGAGTATTTTGAGTAGCATTTTACCCATGAAAAGTACCAGCCAACACTAAATATTCATTACTCGAGAGTTTCTCTAGTTGATTTGAAAAGTCTCTTTGGTATACGAGACCACCAGCTTTGTTAATTATGTATAGAGAGTAAATCATGGCTATTTGAAGAAGAAGAGCGTGTTAAGGTTATACCGTAAAAATTTGAGCTGTTTTTAAAAATAAGCTTGATAAGTCTTTTTGTGTTCGCAGGAAAGATGGAAGCCTTTATAGTGTAGGATGTAATGCACTAAACTTTAATTATGTAATACGAGTGATGCATACTGCATGTATGCTTATTTCTGTCATCAAGAAGGAGGGGCAAGTGCCCTTCACAGTTGTTCAAATTCTGAGAATGACTTTAGTGTTGCTGTTTAAAGTTTCGCACTGAGAAACAATTTATCAATTTCTTTTTTTCTCTTTTTTGCATATAATTTTTGAATAAAGCAATATGGATCAATACAGCGATCCTCGTAAGTGAGAAAACAACAACTGTTTTATTCTACTAATGACTTTTGACATTGATTAGAAGACGGACAGACAACACCTATGGATACAGATCAACCTTCTTCGGTAACAAAAAAAAAAAAAAAAAAAAAAAAAAAACTTGAACAATGACAAAAAACTTATAATTTTTGAAAGTGGATTCATTGGTTTTGTTCAAGTAAAAAACATCGTTATTACACTGAAGTAGACGAAAGCTTTATAGAAGATCCGTTTAATCTTATTGGACTGAATGCTTTTATTCCATTATACAAGGAAACACTTGAGATTTTGTTAGATTTGGAACCAGACGATGCCATGTATAACCGTGTTCCAGACTTGAGTTTACTGGAACCTTCTGCAGAGTTATTATATGGGCTTATTCACCAAAGATTTATACTGACAAAGCAAGGCATGTTACAAATGGTAAGTGGTGTATACCAGAAAAGCACAAAAGGGAATTGACATGCTTTTTTTAGTACGAAAAGTACGAGGCAGGCGATTTTGGTAAATGCCCTAGAGTATATTGTAACGACTGTCATCTTTTACCTTGCGGACAACACGATTTACCTAGACAAAGTGCAGTTCGATTATATTGTCCTAATTGTAAGGATATTTATATACCACCAAACCCAAAACATCAATACATTGACGGTAATAGCATAACAATGACATAATGGCAATGACAGCGTTTAACAATGGACTAGGAGCTCATTTTGGTACAACATTTCCTCATTTATTTATACAAGCGTTTCCTGAAAGTGTCAAAAAGGTAGAGCCTAAAATATATGTAGCAAAATTATTTGGATTCCGTATCAGTGAATTATCGCAAGTGGGACCAAGAATGCAATGGTTAAGGATGGTAAAAGACAAAGAAGAGGATGAAGAAGACAGGTCTACATCATCTTGATAATTTTATCAATGTAATAATAATGTATCATAAAGTCTTTTTTAGCTTGTTGATTTCCTCTTGCATTTGCTTCATCTTTTCATTTTTAGTGTGCACATCTTTCTTTAACCTCACAATGTATTCATAAGCGTGCTGTACCAATACCACTTTACTCATTAATTTGACTTCTTTTTCTTTTTCTCGTCTAGTTTCATCATTAGAGTTCTGAATGAGTAAGTCTAGGATTTCTGCTCTTAATGAATCAAAGCTTTGTTTTAATATATCTCGTCGTCTTTGTTCAGCCAATTTATGAGCTGATCTTCGGTTCTCTATATCAGTTGAAATGGCTGTTGTGTTCATTCTTTCTGGCTGTAAGAAAGGTGAGACCAATGGCCTTAAAGTTCGCTTGGGTGATAATGGAGATGGTATCAGCTTTCTTCTTTTAGATCCCGGCGGTGTATTAAGAAGGTGAATAGTGTCGTCTGCTGTTGTCGTTGAGGGTATGGTGGCTTGATGGTTAAGTTTCATGAGTGACGCTGGTGTTGCTGGAAGTTTGGGACTAGCTATGGCTATCTGTTGCAGCAAACTAGGGCGTTTTTTGGTATTGACAGCAGGCAGTGGTGCTGGTGACGGTGGATTTCTTCCAGAAAAAAGACCGAGCGGGCTTTTACGATACGAAGGGCCGGGGGATATTTTGTCGATTTGATCCCGTAATTGTTTCTGCATAGGAATCATAGAATCTCCTTCGGGCAATAGAGAAGGGGAGCTTAGAGATGTAAAATAGTGATCGTTATTGGGAGAGTTGAAAAATTGAAAGACTTCTGAATAATTAGGTGGGATTGCTGGGGACACAAGTGGTGTTAAGAACTCCTATTCAAAAAGAAAGAAAATCAGATATGGATAGATTCTGTGGATTTTTCTTTTTTTTACCTCTAACTCATCATAACTAATTTCTCCTGTTCTTGACGCACAATGGCTTGGAGTTTGTAAAGGCGTCTGCAGAGAGTTTTGTTCTATTGGGTTTTGACCTTCTGCAGATGGAATAGTCATGGTATTTGTATCACTATTTATCGTATAGTCAGGTGTAATGAGATTGTAAGGATGAACATTATTAGTATTTTGATCTACTGGTGAAATAGAGGTATCTTGAGTTAATGAAAAAGAAGAGCGAAAAAAGTCATTATTTGGTAACTGACAGAGGAAATGCTCGTCAAATTGTGTACTTGAATCCATTAAAAAGAAGAAGAAGAAGGATGTTAAATATAGGAAGAAATTACCTAAAAATAGGCAAATAATCTTCCTGTTTTACAGGAGTTTAAACAACGTTAGTTTGTGGTACAAGATGCCATTGAGGCCTTTTTTTTAAAAAAATTTATTATGAGTAAGGGTAATTATTTGTATTCGGTTTATTGTTTGATGAAGTTTGTCTGTCTGCTTGTCTTTTAACAAGATAATTCAATTTGTCCATGACTTCTTCCAATTTCATTTTACGTTCTTGTAAATCAAGGTGCTTTTGAATGGGTGGATTTTCTCTAGCAAAATGTAGAATTTGACTTCTATCCATTTCATAAACCAATCTATTATCAACTTCTCTAGGGAATTGGAAAAAGAATTCATTCAATAATTCAACTTGAATAAACATGACAGCCTAAACCAATCAATTTAAAAGGAAAAAAAAAAAAGCTTATTTGTTAGTTTTTACCGTATATGTCAATTTTTCCGCAATAACATTCAAGAAAACTTCAGGGCAATATTGTTTGTTTTCTGAGGATTTACATTGTCTACTTTTTAATGCTGCAATTCTGTACTTTAAGATAATTGCTCTATCTCTTAAATAAATCGCATCTTTGGCTTTTTCTAATAACTTGGGATTGTAAAATGATTTAACCACCTCTTCTTCCTCATTGATCTGTTCTCTTTGTCGATCATTTTCTTCTTTCTCTTTATCCAAAAGATAATTGATAGCACTCTTCAATTTCTTCTTACCAACTGCATTTTTAATAGAATTTGACATTTCTTCACACATTTCCAACTCTTTCTCAAGTAGCGCAACAGTACGTTTGGTTCCTTCATTCCATTCTCCGTCAGTCACTTCTACCTAAAAAAAAAAAAAATATGCGTTACTTAAGGGATAAAACATGATCCACATTGTACTACCTCAAATTTATAAGGTTTAATGGTATTCTCTACTTGATCACTGGTTGCCGAGAACTTTGTTCGCAAAATTTCACTTGCAAATTTCATGATTTGTTTTTGTGTTTCAGGGTGGTGTGTGAAGGACTCAGCACTGGCTAACCTCTCCATGTTGTACATCAAGACATCAACTACTAACTGTGTAGTAGCTCGACCCACTCCGCTTTTCGTTAACGCCGCGGATGCAAAATCCATCTTGTAAAGCCAATAAATATCATCAGGCGATGACTTTGGCAATTCAACAATCTTGGGGTCAGACCAGTATTGTTCCGCACATATGTCTAATACGCGTTGCTCCAACATGGCTCTCACTTCATGACGCACTTGAGGCTTACCAAAATTATTGGCAAAGTCTTTAAAGTCATGTTTAAGGCAATCCAGCGTTTCTGCTACATAAGACTCAGCAGTCACACGTCGATCATTATACTGAACCTTGAATTGATATTTGGCCTCTTCAAGCTCGCGTTGAACAGCGTCAACAATACTGTACAATGATTTACCCATACTCTGCTCCAATACGTTCATTAATTTATGTCGCAAAGTGCCTGTTCCAACCAAAATATCTCGCTGATTAAAGATAAGATGAGAGCGGAAATAATCTTCTTCGTTTTTCATCAACGCGTTCGTCATGTTGTCATTGGATACATTTTCAGGGGCTTTACATACAACACCAATGTATCCTAAATGAAGCGGATAGTCTGTGTTACGTAAGATTGCTGCTCCAACTTGAGGAGGTACAAGGTCCATTTTTGTGATCACACCAATGGTACGTAGACCAAGGGGATCCCACTTTCTACTCGCCTTAAGAGCTGGTGAATTGGCAAGATCAACATTAGCGCTACAAACAGCCAAAATAATATTAGGTCCACGAATGTATTTTTCACAGAGATCTTCAATTTTAGTCTTTAAATGTTCAGGTTGGTTACGGTTGGAGATTTGAATATAACCAGGTAAATCAATCAAAGTTAAGTCAGGAACATTAGGCGAATAGACCTTTAATTTAATAGGCTGGTCAGATACGCATTCAGATTCAGAGACAGCCAAGTTCATATCCACCAATGTCTTTTGTATCTTTTTAAAGTCATGAATCTTTCCTAGACCCAGTTGAGGGAATTCACCATATTCGTCGTCTGAATCAGGTGTATGGATTAATGTCAATTCAATAGGTCTTCGAGTTACCATATTAGAACCCCTTTAAAGTATATTAGTCTATTTTTTCTATTCAAAAAAACAAGCAACTTACTTTGGAAGAAACTCATGCCCTACAATGGCTTCCAAAACAGAACTTTTACCAGAACTTTGTGATCCAATGACAACAATACTTGGTAATTGTAGGGTTTCATCGTGATCAATAGACATTAGAATACTGCGAATCTCGATCAATTTCTTTGTCAACATCATCAATTGCTCGTCTTGAGCACTAAATCCGTGGTCGTTCTTTCTCTTTTTCTTGCTGCGTTTCTTTTTATCTGTCTCTTCTTCTTCGTCGTCGTTTTCATTAAGGTACATGGAGATACCTGCTGCAGTGACAGCAGCAGCAGCAGCTTTATCACCGTTCCCCCGTCCTCCTCCTCCACTACTACTCTTCTTATGCTGGCGAACGACTTTAGTCTCCTCTGCTGTCTTTATAAATAGTAAACGTTGAAGCGATTCAGGTAAATATAAATGTAGTTCGGGTATTGAAACTTCTTTAAATTTAGCTTGAGCTTGTTCTACTATGCTGCTTAACAAACCTCTACTTTTATCTGCTAATTCTAATCATTGAAACAATTGAATGCCTCTGGTACTTTGGCTCTTTTTTCTTGTTATTACCTTGGAGTTTTTGTGTGGCCATAGTAACTCCTGTTATTGTTGTTCCTGCAATAACAGCAGGAACTCTAACTGATCTTAAAACAGTTGTTGTTAAATTATGTTGTCCACTGATAATGATTGGTCTTGTGGATATAGAAGCTGTTCTGATGACATGGTATGAAGGCGTTTTATTTAAAATTCGAGTCGTGCTTCTCGCTATAGCTTTATTTGTTCGAATAATGTTTGTAATCATTGTTTATTCATTCAAGCAAATAAAAGAAACTGCGAAATGAAAATGCAAGCAACAATTTGTTTGATAAAGAAGCAAGGTACGCAAGTCCGGGTCGGGTATCAACATTTAAATTTTAAAATAAAAAGGCCATTTTTTTATTCAAGACAAAAAAAAAAAAAATAGTATTGATACAGACTTATTATGAGCTCCCAAATGATATTGGCACCTATGTCCAATACCTTGGTACACCGTCAGAAGATCAATTCACGCATAAAAGAGGGTATACTATTTCTTTTTTTTTTTATATATATATAAAGAGCACACTTTTGGTTGTTGTTTAGAATAAGCGGTGAGGCTTACCCATGGAAGACTTCAAGTACAAAGACTTGATGTTTTGCCAGTGCTTCTTCAAGAGAGAAACAAGGAAGTTAATAGCCAACATGATATTAGCAATCAATTGGTCTTCAGTCATTTGAACGTGACCAACAGCGACACCAAGACAAAGGACTTTTTTCAATTGGAACTTGATGGTAGCACGGAGTTCATTGGCCTTGTCAACCAAGGAGTCATTGTGAGAGACGGGAGTAGGGAACTTACCGACTTTGTGAAGACCGGGACCCAAAAGACGAGGGATTTGCTTGATCAAAGCTTCAGAAGCCAAGAAAGCATCGTACTTTTTGGCGAGCTTCTTGATGAGCTTCTTGTTCTTGTTGAGCTTCTTAAGATCATCAACGGATTGGAATTCCATACCGGCACCCTTGGCTTGATCACAGTGGAAAGCATCACCGAGAACACAAACAGACATGTTGGGGCGAGCAATATGAGGGAGCTTGATAGTACCAGAGAAACGCTTATCACGTTGAGGATCATAGTTCTTCAAACCGATTTGAAGTTCAACAGTTTCAGTAAAGTTACGTTGCTTTTCCTTGGAACCAGCTTGGATTTGGTTGACAACTTCTCTGACGGCTGAAGCGCTGACTTTGCTATTAATAAAAAGTCAGTTATATGCGGGAATGAATTTTTTTATAATCCAGCAAAGCACAGCATTAAAGAAGTGTATTCAAGAAGATCAAATGAATACAAAAAGAATAAGGGGATGGATGGATAACTTACCTCATAATTGATTACGAGTAGAAAAATAAAGAGAAAGAAAACAAAAAAAAAAATATTTGTTATGACTTTTTTTTATTTATGTACGGAACGCATACAAACTCGTGTGTTACAAGGTGCATGTCTGAATCTAAAACTCACTTTTAACAATCGAGTGAGAAGAACAGTCTATTGGTATAGCTAATACTGATGAATGGTTATATCACAACATTTGTATTGTTGCGGCTAGCGTAAATTAGTACATTGCCCTTTTGGATCGTTAATCTCATGCCGAGAAGTACGAGAAAGCACTAGATTTCATAAGAAATGGTAAGGTAAGGATTCCATTGAACATCATTTTTAAAACTAAGGAACATTTCAGTCCCTAACCTTTGTTTTCCTGGGACAAATATCAGCAATGCCCCTAGTGGTATATAATTTGACAAGGGACTCGGTATTCAAACACATAAGCTTAAGTCGCGTTAGACTTCTCATCTTTATATGTATCATGGTAGGAAGGGGTGGATATGTTGTTACATTTATTTACGGGCTAAAGTTATAAATAATAATATAATATTTCTGTTTTTATAAAAACTATAAAACAGTCTAAGATGTTATGAATACCCCCTTTACAAAAAGTAATCGGGTGTACGGCGAGTGACATGAGGCTCGCCTTTTCTTGGAGCAGGATCAAACTGAAGGCTATAATAAAGTATGAGTACAATGTGCATAAAAAGGCTTTGTTTAGCTTACAATGTATATTTCATGTGTTCATCAATTTCCATAATAGCAGCTTGATTGCCACAACGATAGCAGTAATTAGGAGCACTAAAGATAGTCACTACATTGCGATCATGAGTCCAGTTGTAGCCCTATACATTGAACCTTTTTTAGTTACATTTGAGGCATTTTTTTTTTGTTCAGCTTATTACCTCCATCACCAGTTGATGTGCTCTTGCGACTAGTGTAAGACCGTTGTTATGGTTAAATGTTTCTGCGATATCTTGACCAAATGTATAACCTGCACCTCTAGGTGAGATGCCCCAGCCACATCGATCATCAGGGTCGGACCACAAGAGATCACACATGGGACCTTCGTGGGGAACTTCTTGAATTCTATCTAAAGAGCGGATTTGGTCTAATGTATCAATCGAAGGAGAAAGACCACCATGAAGACAGAATATTTGTTCTTCAATCAAAGCAGTTAAAGGTAAAAAGTCAAATAAGTCGGTAAACATCTTCCATACGTTAGCATTGCCGTATTTTCTCAAGCATTCATCATAAAAACCATACACTTGTGTAATTTGACGAGATTCGTGATTACCACGAAGAATAGTAACACGATCCTTGTATCTTACTTTGAGACAAACCAAAAGTGTTACTGTTTCAACAGAATAATAACCTCTGTCGACATAATCACCCATGAATAAATAGTTGGTATCAGGTGAGTTGCCACCAATTTTAAAAAGTTCCTGTAAATCATGAAATTGACCATGAATATCACCTAATAAATATAAAGCTTAATGATGCATTATGCTAATGTTATTGATGTGTGCGTATATACCACAAACAGTAACAGGACATCGAACTGGTTGTACGTTGGATTCTGCTAATAATATTTCACGCGCCTTCAATTATAAAAACATGAGTATACCATTTCTCATGATTTAAAAGGATGAGCTTTTTTTTTGTTTTTTTTTTTTTACTTTTTCGCAAAGTTTTTTAATATCAGATTCTGAAAGTTGTTTACAATCTTGAAGTTGAGTAATCCAAGCATCTACATCAGCAACTGAGCTTGTAGCAGACATCTCTTTTATATATAAGGCGCGTTTGTTACTTTTTAACAGAAAAAAAAAAAGAGGCTATGTTTATACCAAAAGTGGTGATTTGCCTTTGAAACTCAAGCTGTAATAATTTCTAACTGGCCAATCAACAACCAAGTAAAAGCTGCTTTTTTGGCTCTGTAGTGCAAGTTAAAAGAAGAGTAGTCTTGTCCCTTAACTACAGCCGTCAGGCAGCTTTTTCATAAGGAACTTTTTTTTTTCAGTATCATATTTATGCCATAACCTAAGGTTATTTGACTTTGACGGAGGACTACTAAAAAGGTTCTCCTATGTTCTTTTTGTTCAGCATCATGTATCGTCTGCAATGTAATGCTATCCCTGAAAAAAACAGAGACCAACGAGTAAAACTGTTGCTTTCGTTAAAGCCAAACGCAACATGCATCTCGTGCTATAGCTTGTTTATGTCGCTTGTTCCCCGCGCATGTTATGTAAGGATTTTGGAGATTCTATTAAACAATGGAACCCAAATGAAGCGGTAGGTTTTATAGGTGACAATAGTAAAAGATTTTTTGCTTAATAGCGCGCTACAAGAGTTTCACTTTTTTCTTGGTTTATTATATTGCTCTTCGGTACCACTGCTAATCCAACATTTGTGCAATTCGTGAAAGGTATAGATAGCTTCTTTAAATTATCTTGACGAAACTTGATCATACAGGCAAATATGCCTATTTTTATCTATTATACAATTCACGTATACTTTTATCACATGTGTAAAAGTCAATAGCAGACACTGTGTGTTTAAGAACGGAGTTTTCCTCCCCCAAAAAAGCAAATCTTCTCTCTCGCAGAGTTTTGAAACGGTTTCATGAAAGGGTTTTTCACAGTTTAATGCAAATTTATTTTTTTTTTTTTTTTTTCATATATCTATGTCACACCCATACCAAGCTTCAGTAAAATCAAACGACGAATTACAACAAGGATTATTTCCTTCATGGCACAACCGTAGACACTCCCACACATCTGAACAAATTTTAGAAAATGGCAGTAGAAAGAGTGGTAGTTTTGAAGTTTTAAAAGATCTTGTAAAGAAACAACAGGACGAAGATGAAAAGAAAAAGCAAGAAAACAAGCTACAGCAACAAGCTGACAATCCTGAAGTGTCAAGTAAAATCAAATCAATTGTGAAGGACACAACTTCAGGACCTGCTGTTGTTGTACATGATATGTCAAATGATGGTGACAACAATACAAAAGAAACTACCGCTTTAAAGAAGCGTCCTTCTGTTAGATTTAAAGAAGACAATTTTATTAAAAATTAAACCATCATGTATATAGACTTAACCTTGCCCCAACAATATGATATTTATTATCCTTATATTACAATTTAATCCTAGAATAAAGAACATGAGAAAAAGACAAGACACAGTATTTTTTTTTTTTTTTACCTGACGAGATTTAAGAGTGCGAGTGATGATTTCAGTTGGCGTACTATGTACTTGTAAGCTCTTGTTTGTTTTGTAGTAAAATAGAAATGTAACTTACATGACATGAACTACAGCGCCCCAACCTGACAAAGCATCTCTGTCTTGGGCATTTAGCAATGCTTGCGATATAGTTTCAAAGAGATCCTCAGGTTCAAGATCAGGCTCCCAAAGTGACTCACACATACCATATAAATTAGAGCTTGCAGTACCACTGACCACAAAGTCCTTTGCAAAGTTGATACATCCAATCAAATCCATAGCGCAAATAAAAGGCTTATTGTCTTTGCCTAAACCTGCTACCACTGGCTCAACAAAATAAGGTCCAAATCTAACATACGGGTAAATCGATACATTTTCGCTTCTCAACTCTATATTCTGATATACCTTCTCTCGTATAATGTTGATGAAACCATGTGAGCAAGTGTTTTTGGTTCCATTTCTCTTTCTTCACGCATCTTGTACATATTTGTCTTGAAACGGAATCGATCTGCCCTACATACTATCATCAATCAACTCTACATCAGACAACGGTTGTTTTTATATTACAATGTCAATACATCGGTAGCCAATCCTGGTAAACCAATGAATGTTTTTTCGGATGCTTTAAAAATCTTTTGAAATTCTGTCGATACAGTCATGAATTGAGCACCTAAACGTTTATCTGCTGCAATAGCTACACAGTCTTTTCCCACCATGGCTACAACAGAGCCGCCATTATATTGCATAATCGACTATTGTTATAGTGTGAGTAGACTCATACTGAAACACAGTAAAGTTGCCGTTTATACCATATTGATTTAGTTATGTAAGAGATAAGTAAAAATAAATTCTCCTGCTCTCGTTTTACGCGTACTTTTAAACCAATTTTAGCAGGATGACGTGTTCTACAACACTTTTGCATTTGTTTTAGTAGATCGATGCTATAGTGATCTGAAAGAATATTAAACGAAAAAGGCAAGGGGCACTTTATAAGAAAGGACTATTTGACACATATTTTTTTCTGCAAAAAAACTGAAATTCTAGAGAAATTTGATGCTATGGACGATACGCTTACTAACATGCTTTCTCGGTAACGGTTTTTCCTGTAGGTTTTCTTGCTTCTAAAGATAAAGACGTACCGCAAATGTGCTGGGTGAATGAGCATATCATTACTTTATTCGCATTGAAATCGTAAAGACAAATGACGCAACTTCGCATACATATACGATTAAAATACAAAAAATTAAAATAATAAAAGCCTATGAGCACAAAGTAACTAAATGTACTGCTTTGCCCTGGCTAGTTCGGAATGTTATATAGATTGAAAAACCTCTTTCGAGTAAAAAGGAAAATGTAAAAAGAGAAAGAAACAGAAACAGTAAATAAAATACTTGCACTACTACACTATGAAGACAACCAGTTCATTAGCTTGACACCAGGATGGACAGGATCTGGGGGGATTTGCTCATGGAAAAGATAGTCCATTTCATGAAGGATACTGCAAACCGCTGGCCAACGGACAAATCAAACGGAAGAAGCTTGAGGGGTACGATGCTTTTTGCAAGGCAGTTGATTCAAAATGAAAGAGAGAGGATCTTGAGTTGTATATGGAAACTGCAATCGGCGATGAATGTGGAGACACTGTGTAGCATGTTCTCGAGTAAAACCGGAATCAGGATGATAAATGCGCGGCTTTGGTTTACCACCAGGGAGCCAGCCAAGGTGCCAACGAAGGGCACGACTGCGTTCACTACGGGTCATAGGAAGCCAGATAATGGGATCGATGCTGATGATCGGATGGCAAGCAGACAACAACTTAGAGGTGATATCTTTGCAAAGACTAGTGTAGTCATCAGCTGGGAACTGGTACCGGAGAGTGTTGAATGAGCGGCGATCAAGGACCTCAATAACAGAAGCACGTCGTTTCCAGAGGGAGCCTTTTGTGAGTTTGTACCATTGGGAGTTACTTGCAGATCCTTGTAAATATGGTAGCAGAGACGCAAGCAGAGTATCTTCAGGAAGGTCAAAAAACGCAGCAGGAATTTGGCTTGTAAAATATTGACTCTATTAGTCATGGTAGGTTGCTTTACTAAATGGAGCATCACTTTAACAGAGGACTGCATAGAACCGCCGAAAATGCGTCGTATACATTCGTTCCGACAAGTCAATTTGTTTGAGTAAGCTTTGGTTAAGGACGCTAATAGTGAGACCGTATTCCATTTGAGCACGGACCATTTGAACGTATAAACGTGCCGAAAGCAGTCGATCAAAGCCATAGGTGTTACCACGGATACTCGTCATTTGGTTCATAGTTTTCTTGACTTTGTTGATATTATGTTGTACGAGAGCAGCAGGATCAAGGAAACCACCAGGTTGGATAGGTATGCCGAGATAAGAAAAAGACGATTTACGAGGCAAAGGAGTACCATACAGAGAGTAAGTCAGGGTGTCAGTAGTTGGCGCAACAATGACACATTTAGAGGGGTTTCAGTGATAGCCTAAGGAGCTACTATGATCTTCACAAACCAAAAGTAGCGCATGGAGCTTCTCAGGAGCAGCTATCAAGACTACATCATCAGCATAAAGAAGACAGGTAAGAGATGGAACAAGACGAACAGTATCTTCACCAAATCTTGGAGCAAGTGGGCTGTCACAAAGTAGGGCAGGTTGAGATATTTAACTGATTGAATTGATAAGTGTAAAATGGGCTGTAAAGCGAAATGAGTCTCCTTTAATCCTTTATTAAAAGTGAGGGAAGATTCATCAGTCAAAGTAAATTTGGTTTTAATAAAAATTGCTCTTGTTATAATTTAATTTCAGAACCAATGAAATACATAGAATATTTTATGTGGTATTCTTGCCAGCTAATATGTATATACTTATATGATATTAGCAGGCAGCTGTATTTAGGCGTAATCTAATTCGATTTATTAGTAAGAAGTATGTGCAAATACCACACAGGTAACTGATTGATATAAATAGAGTAGAGGAACGGGGAAAGGATAGAACCTTGTAGCACACCTGTACGTGGTGAGAAGCGAGTCGAGGAAGAGTTTTGGAGTAATACTTCAATATGAACATCATCAAATAAGCTGCGAAGGAGACCAAGCAAAGCAGGTGGCAGATAATTTTGAAGAGAGTGCCAAACGTAGCTCCGATCAACTGTGTCATAGGCTGATTTGATATCGAGGAATGCCATTGTTGGAGTGACATGATGTTTTCGACGAAGTATTGAGCAGATCTCAACGAGGCAAAGTGCTTTATCATAGTTTGAACTTGTAAAACTTATATAATTGCCAATGTTAGTTAAATACAAATAAATATGCCTGTATCATATCATATCTAATACAATACTGTGTAATGAATAATATAAATCATTAGACTCCATAATATACACTGAATATCTACATAAAGATAATAATTATGACCTAATATATATTTCTATAAATAGTATTATAAGACTAGGTTTTAGATATAATAAGAGAAAAGTTCCACCTTGATCTCAGATTATCTTATTGTCTAGTCAACGTCCTTAGATCAGTAAATACAACGTATGATCTATTATTCTATACTTGATAAAACCTACCTGTGTTTATAATATTCATTCAAGACATCATATCATTAATTCTAACCTATCAACTCTTAGTTCTATGTTTCTAACCCTTTACTGTAGTATAAATACCTTTATTTAGTTTTTATGTATTTTAGTTATCTGGTCTTTAGGATTAATAAACATTGAAAGATTCTCAAACTACTCTTTTACTATTTATTTTCTATTTTTACCTCAATCTATCACAAAACCCCACCACAACCCCTACCCCTGGAACCCTCCGCACTCACCTAAAACGCCTAGGTGTCAACAATGGCCGCGTTTTAGACATCCACTACCCCTCTTCCAACATAGTTGCCTTCTTAATTCACTTGGATTTCTTACAAGAATTTTGCACCCACTTGGAATCTTACTCTATCTCTGAAGCAATCAATTTCAACCCTTATATAGGAGAATATCTCTGCGACCCCCAGTTTCAAACAATTTCAAGCAAAGACAAAGACGACGCTGCCTTCCGAATCCAACTCAATCGTGCTGAGCGAATCATCCTCAAGCTTCGCCCCTCTGTCCGTTACGCAGTTGCCGCCTATTTCCACCAAATAGGTGATATCACCCCCTCTTTCTGGCGAAAGCTCAAGCAGAACCAGGCCTCCACAAAAAGCACCTCCCCGTCTTCCTTCCCTTCTCTCGCCTCTATGGTGTTAGAATAGCCTTTTTCCCTCTTCTTTTAAATTTTCCTCTTTTCTCGTAAGGAGGTTTTTTCGTCTTTCTTCAACGAGAACTGGCCAGGGCAATGCAGCATTCAATGCTATGTGCTTCTTTGGTCATTTATAAATTTTCAATTTATAATAAATAAACTATTTTCTTTTAAACGTATATGTATGCGTACAAACAAGCACTCTTACAGCAGAATATCAACAAAGCACTCGGAACGATGAAACAGCTTGCTACATTTGGTATAAACAAAACTGGCCTCGACTATCTCCTTTCAACGCGTTTCTACGCTCAAATAGTGCGATCACAACTAGAATATGGCTTAGCTATCACATCCTTTAACCTGAGAGAACTTCGCTCAATAAAAAACTGCCAAAATCAATGTATGCGTCAAATATTTGAAGGGTGGCCTTTCACCCCAACCAAAGTAATGCTACATCTTGCAAACTTACCTACTATGAAAGACCGTATATCTATCCTTCAGGCGCAATTCCTATTCAGATCTTCCTTTCTATCTGATGATGCATTATTGACAAAGCTATTACCATATTTACAATCTCAACGTACATGCAAATGGCCCCACTTATCCAAGTCCGCTCTATGGCAATCAATATGCAATGACAATTCCAACACTATGTCTCTAAAGCACTTTAAAGAAAAGACAATTCCTGATTGACAGTCACCACTCAAAACTTCAAGAACAACATGTAAAACTTCTATCACAATGCCGTAATGATCTAATCGTCGACCCTATTCTTCACATACCCATGACAAGAAGTAAACGGTCTCGATGCGTACGATGGCGACTTGAGTGGTTACCTCTTGGTAAACCACAAGCCTGCCCCTACCATCCAAACGTACTATTTACACGATCACATAGTTTTTCCTGTTTAGATATGCACAGCCGCCTACAGATGCCCAGATCTATTGATGGTCCCCTTTCTTATCTTCTAAATCAACTACCATCTACACTCCTTTCAACAAAATCAAGAAAGTTCATTGATGCCTGGTTTATCCGTTGGCCTTCTATCTGTGCGATACTACTTGAAATGGATTACCTAGCCCATTCCCAGATTTCAGAAGCTTCCATTCATCTTGGCGAGCCTTCGTTCTATACAACAGTCCTTTTCAGATAAATAACTATCATATCCTATAAACATTGCCCTTTCACATTTTCCCTTATATCCCAAAAGGGGTTTTCTCTCCTTTGAATACAGCAAAATAAATGCTACGTGCTCATTGGTCATTTGTTTTTAAATATTATCAAATAAAATTTCTGTTTAATCGTATATGTACTATGCGAAGTTGCGTCATTTGTCTTTTTTCTTTCTCGTTATTTATTTTTAAAAAATGGCGCTCGCTCCTCAATTTCTCGGCCATCGTTTAGGCTCTGCTCTTGCTCCCAATACGCTCGAAGTCTATTTGGATTACGTTGTAAGGTATTTACTTTTATCTGACAACCTTTTTGTTAACTCTGTATGTTAGTGCCCATTTTCTGCAAAAATATACAAGAAAATCCGTGAAGAAATATGGCCATACATTGAACAAACATACCCCGATAAGGTCCAGTTGATTGTTAGACAACAAGTTCAACCATGGCATGCTACATCTACAATCGTTCACGAAGCTGCTCTTGCTGTTGAACGTATTGATAACAAGAAGTTCTTTGAATTCTCGGATGCTCTCTTCGCCCATCAAACAGAGTAAGTTGTAGTTTCAGAGTAGAAAGCTGAAGGCGACCTAATATGTATGTTTAGTTACTTTGATGAAGCTGTTGAAAACAAATCACGTAGAGAACAAGCTAAAGACTTGGCAAAGTTGGCCGAAAAAGTGGGCGTTTCTGGTGACCAAGTTCTTGAGCTTCTGGTTAATGGAACTGGCGAACCTAAAAATCACGGCAACAAGGTCTCAAATGACTTGAAGCTCCAAATCCGTTTGGGACGTCAAAACGGTATTCATGTTAGTCCTACCGTTTTGGTGAATGGTATTCGCGACGACAACGTCTCCTCAGGTTGGGACCTTGAACAATGGAAAGAATATTTAAAGACCAAATTGTAAACCGAATATACTATTTTTTTTATTATGTAATGCGTCTTTTTTATATATGTACTATATGTAATGGGGTTTATAAATTAAGCAAACATCTTGGCATAAGCATCCTTCTCCTTCTTCTTCTTAGCAACTAATTTAGCCTTTACATTAGCAAGTTCCTTCTTAATACCAGCATCTTCAGAGTCTAATTCAAATGCTTTTGTTAAATCTTCAACAGCACCGTCTAAATCTTTGCTGTTAGCCTTGGCCAAACCACGGCGGAAGTAGGCTTTGGTAAGATCGGTCTTCTTCAAGTACTTGGAGTCATAATCAATGACCATGGTAGTGACCTTCAAACAGTCGCTGTTATCACCTAACTTGAGGTCACACATGGCTCTGTTGAGGAAGGAGGGGATTTTAATGGAGGCATATTTGACACGTAAATCTTCAGGATCTTCTTCATCGAAAGCAGGCTTGAAGTTCAAGTAAC
The DNA here is from genome assembly GCA_000697295.1 of Mucor indicus B7402. Taxonomy (NCBI): domain Eukaryota; kingdom Fungi; phylum Mucoromycota; class Mucoromycetes; order Mucorales; family Mucoraceae; genus Mucor; species Mucor indicus. The sequence continues at coordinate 81,080 of JNEK01002716.1, forward strand.
GAATAGCCTTGAGGTATTTCTTGGAAGCATTTTCGTAATCACCCTTCTTGAAATAGCCATTACCAATATCCTTAAGCTTACCAGAGATTTCAATGATATCAACAAGCTCTTTAGCACCCTCATAATCATCTAATAATAGAAGCTTTTAGAATTATTTGCCCTTATTTTCGTCGCTGTTATTTTCAAGCTTACCAGGGAATTCTTCATAGTCGTCACCGTCGGCACTAACGGGAATGCCGTCGTCTTCACCTTCTGCTAATTCACCACAGTTGGTAATAACGGCGTCCTTCAAAGGTTTATCTTGGGCAGTTTCCAAAAATTCAAGAGTACGAACAACACCCTTACCCTTCAACACTTTACCAAAAACAACATGTTTCCCATCCAAGTGAGGAGTGGGAACTGTAGTGATGAAGAATTGAGATCCATTGGTGCCAGGACCAGCGTTGGCCATAGACAACAAGAAAGGTTTCTCGTGCTTTAACTCAAAGTTTTCATCTTCGAATTTTTCTCCATAGATGGATTCACCACCAGTACCATTACCAGCTGTGAAATCACCACCTTGAATCATGAAATTCTAATACAAGATTTTAGCTTTTCATCCTGAATATGACCTAAGTATCTTACCTTGATAATACGGTGGAAAGTACAACCTTTATAAGATAAAGGCTTACCACTCTTGCCAACACCCTTTTCACCTATGCAGCAAAATATGAATAAAACACGAACACACTATCTTATACCTTCACTATTACTTACCAGTACAAAGGGCACGGAAGTTTTCAGCTGTTTTGGGCACGACGTCTTTAAACTATTAGAAAACAGGAAAGTGAGTTGTTTGTCGACTTTTTTTTTTGTACAAATAACTTTACAAGTTCAAAAACAATACGTCCTTCAGGCTTGCCACCAATAGAGATATCAAAGAAACTATATAAAACTACAATGAGTACATTCAAGTCATCTATTTTTTCTAGTTAAGACTACTTACACGCGAGGATTAGCCATTGTTAAAAACTGTAGCGAAAAAAAGAAAAGTAAAGAAAAAAAAAAATACTCAAGTCAATTTTTATACATAGTGTGAATCCAAAGTCACGACGACGCATTTTTTGAACCTGGATTTTTCTCGAAAAATCCATTAAAGAAGTTGATAACCGTACTTAAAGAAGTGTACATTATTTACGCGCGCGCATTTGCTGATTTCTGTTCATTGTCATGCAACTGAATTAATTTTTCAATTTATCACAAAGTCTTGCTTGGCAACTTATTTATTTTTCATATCTTTATGAAAGAAATGAGCAATTAATGTCACAAGGCCTATTGATAGTATGTACTAAAATACAATTTTAAAAAATAACAGAAGCTCCAAGAGTATAGGAAAAAAACAAAGAAAACGAAACTGTTGTATTTTCGCTGTCAATTAACACAAATAATATAATAATACACTGATGTTGCGGTTCTTCTCCATAAGCTTTCATTCTAAAAAATTATCTACAGCCAATCATAATCGCAAAAGGAGAATAACCGTACGATTTAATTGGTGCGGTGTTTAAATATAAAATTTTAAACAATATAAGACATTTAGTGGTTTGATAGCATCAAAAGGCTTCTTGGTTTAGTGGTATAATTCTCGCTTAGGGTGCGAGAGGTCCCGGGTTCGATTCCCGGAGAAGCCCATCTTTTTATTTTTTCAGGAAAAACTGTGGTGCGTGTAACCGCTGTTTATGCTGTTTTAAGGGCTGGCAGTTCTCTTTTTTTTTTTTTTTTTCCTTACAAAGACACATGCCTTTGGATTTTAATAATGACGTGCCATCACCAGAATATAGTTATTTACAGAATAGGCGCTCTGAGGTCTCTTTGGATCATGCATTGAAGAATCGATGGACTCCACAGTGTCGTCATTGGACTTTTGACTTGAATAGCAAGACATTTCCGGTTAGTGCGGCAAAGCCTCGGCTGCTCCGTCATTACTGGTTACAACAAGCGCGATTATCTGCTCCTGGTACTTCTTTCCACCCAAGGTTAAACAGAATTGTTGCTCCTTGTGTTCTTCCATCTGGGTATTGCTCCCCTTGAGTTTGGCGTACATTTTGGACATTAGCCCTGCCTTACAAAGTGGTTACATGCTGGTGGCGTTTACTAAAGGATAGTATTGGTACTCAAAGTTATTTCCATAATTTGAGCCCTCAATATTAGCCCTCCTCTAGTTGTAAGATATGTAATGCACAAATTGAAGACACTCATCATTTTTTTCGTCTCTTGTCCCAAAAAGTGGTCTCTTTGGCAAGCTGCTGGTACTCACTTGGGTTTGGCGTCTATATTCACTCGTCCAGAAGAACTTTGATGTATCCTTATATCTCTCCACAATCTACACGGTGTACCAGTTGCATCCGAAATCTTAGTCCAAATTGGCTGTGTGCTAAACGTCCTTTGGTTGTCACACTGGCATTGCGTGATCCGTAACCAAGTTTGGTCACAGTCTGCGGCTCTCTCCATGCTGTCTTCCTCTACCCCGCTCTCGATTATTTTGCAGCCAGTTCCTGAATCAGGCTAACAGGCCCTTTTAGATAATTTGTGTTTTTCTTCACTGTCTTAATACTAAATAAACTCTTACCTGATTAAAAACAAAAAAAAAAATCTTTTTTTTTTTAGCTATTTACCATCTAGGAACGGTTTTTTTTGCGTCTTGTCTTCTCTATTTATTAATGTATTGTATCTATTTAATAATTTCTTGCTAGCTTTTATGTTTTTTGAAATTCTAACTAATCACTAGTATTATTACACTATTTGCTTGAATGCTACCAAGCGGTCCTCTAGGATATAGAAAGCCCTGCTCATTCATTGTCTCCGATAGGCCTTTCATACTTTCTAGAGGTAATAAATTGATTAACAGTATTGATAAGAAAGTATATAACAATAGCAGAAAACTAGGAGCGCAAATCAATGGTTAAGGAACTTGTTTAAATGGAAACACGCTGGATTTATTGCTGTCACCTTATTTTGGAAAGGGTTTAACTACCTATTTGTTAGTTTAAAGGCTTTGAAGCTGTATATAGTATTCTACGAGAAGAGCTCGAGACCTTTTTAACTCGTGAGCATTTATAACAGGAACGAAATTCTCATAAACATCTTTTATTGAAACCAGGTTTTATTATTACTTCAAACTACTGTAGTTGGAAGAAAGTACTAAAGAAACAAGTAGTCTTGCTAGCAAGAAACTGTTGTTCTGCCTTTTTCTGGAGAAGAGACAATGTTATAAATGGTAGTAGTTACATTAAACCTGAATATGATAAACTTAAAATGTTTCTCGATTTCCGTCTGAGAAGTGACTGGTTCAATTTGTATTGTAGTTTCGTATGATATACGTCCATAGAGCATTCCCTTGTTTTATCTCTAATTTAATGCAATCTACCTGCTATTATATCGATCTCTTTTTATCTAATAAGCACGTTTATTACAGATCATTTTTTAAATAGCCCGTAAATGCAATCCCTACTTTATAGCAGAAAGCCCAAATATTTAGAATAACAAAGTGAAAGATGCGTTTGCATTTGAGTCACTTGAGAAATGATCATTGTTACTGCCCTTTTCATCCCTGCTTGTGAGCACCCCATAATACAATTTTGCATGTTCTTTGGTTCCAGAATAAGAATTCGGCAAAGTTCATGCAGAGGCGATTAAAAGTGAACTAGCACCAACTATGTACTTTTATCAATACAGTTATAGTAAAATGATAGAGAAAAGGGATATTGCTTACTCTAAAATTTAGGTACATTATGTTTGTTAGCCACTGCTATTAAAAAAAAAAAGCGCGTCGTTTTAGTTAGAATAGCTTCTATGAACATGATACATGTTTACTGTGAACATTTTTCGTCTATCTAAATTACCAAGTTACCTCAGCTGAAAACAACCGATACATTGTTTTTACATAGCGCTGTATATGATAGCACGAGTATTTTGTAATTAAATAGCTACCATGAATACTTGTTTGAGGTAGGTATAGAAATACTCGCACACTCCTGTCAATAGCGGTTATGACCGAGAGTAATAAACTTCTTTGCTACAACATTCGCCAGATGTTCTTTTACGGAACTACTGATGTCAAGAACCCCACTTTTTGAATTAAATTTTGCGAGAATGACCAAATTCAATGACGAAATACCTCCCTCACTCACCCTTGTCTTCTTTTAATGTATTAATTCATGCTGCCTTAAGTCTCGCTCATTTTTTTTTTTCGTTGTAACTGAGTTGATTTCTTTTTAATCACAGCACGAAAAAGTCAAAAAAAAAAAAAAAAAGGAATTTGCTGCCCCAATTCGAAACCTTTTTTTTTTCTCTTGTCCTTTTTATAGAATATGAGAGTAACCACTCGTCGAAAAATATCATACGTTGTCAAGTCAGATAATGAAGAACAGGCTCATTGTTTGGGTGTCAACTCATTAGCAATAGACGCTGGCAATGAACATTCAACTCATGGTGGCATTTTATATTCAGCAGGAAGGGATGGTATTGTAGCCAGTTGGAATTTACATTTGAATTTAAAACGTGAAGTGGAAGAGAATAAAGAGAAATGGATAGTAGATACTTCAATGCAGGTACACAAAGAAACCAATATTTGTTCATTGACGCGATAATAAACATTGCCCTTTAAAGATACCGAGAACTTCTTGCAAAGCCTTTTCTCAAATGCATACCGACTGGGTAAATGATATAGTGTTGTGCAATGGTGGTACTCATGGTAATACAATTATATATTTCTCAAAATAAGGGCAAACTGCTAAAAAAACCTTTTTTCATTAGTTGTTTCGGCCTCGTCAGATAGAACAATCAAAGTTTGGAAACCGTACAGCGACACACCGAAAACAGCTCATACAGTAGGTTGGCATACCGATTATGCGAAATGTTTAACATACGCCTCAGGACAAGGATGGGTTGCAAGTGGAGGTTTAGATAGAAAAATAAAGATTTGGGACCTGAACCAATCCGAAGCAATTCTATCTATTGATGCAGGACCTGTGAACTTGTCCACTGATGGATCCAATGATAGTAAAAACCCCTTTATATTCATATCAACACAAAGATATTTATGCTTGCTTTTTTTTTCTTTTTAGCTGTATTGCACGATACATCAAGTAAATGCTCTATTTATGCATTAGCCGTCAACCCCACCGGTACATTATTGGCTTCCGGTTCTCCCGAGAAAGTGGTGCGATTATGGGATCCAAAGTCTGGAAAACGTGTCAGTAAATTAACTGGTCATACAGACAATATACGCGCATTACTAATGAGTGATGACGGACAATACGTAAGTTCTCTACACACAGCGCTATTTTTTCCCTCTATGACTAAAAATAGTAACGCCTTCATAGATTTTATCTGGTTCATCAGATTCTACTATTAAGCTTTGGTCAGTCAAGGCACAACGTTGTTTAACTACCTATGAAACACATCCAGATTCCGTATGGTCTCTTTATTCTGAACATCCAGAATTAAAGACATTTTATTCAGGTTCAAGAGATGGTCTTGTCAATAAAACAGAAATTACAGGCCACACATTGGCTGAAGGTGATAGTGAATGTATTGGCCTTTTTAAGGAAGATTCAGGTGTGGCAAAGGTAAAAATGGCAACTGAAAGCAACATTTTTTGTGTATATTAAACCTAGTCCACCATAGATTGTGGCACTTGATGACACTTTTGTATGGACAGCTACATCAAGTTCAAGTATTAATAGATGGGTAAACAAAAAAAGAAGGCTTTTTTGCAGCAAGAAAAAAATTAAGACATTACATATAGAAATCAGTACCTTCATTAGAATCACGTCAAATCTTGCCTCGATCTGAATTTAATCCAGAAATTCCTAACTCTGCACTCATAAAATTACCCCCAGCTAAATCAGCTTACTCTTCACAAATAACTGAATCATATGTAGCAAGTGATCAACTCACTATGTATGCCGGTTCTGTATTATCTATTCCTATCAGTTATCAGGACGAAGAAGTGGATAATGAGAGTAATCTTATTCCATTACGATCCAAACCAGACGACACTTTACATGGCAAACCGGGTATCATTTCACATCTCGTTTTACACAATAGACGACATATTCTTACAAAAGATACAAATGGAGAGATTTCAATGTGGGACCTTATCAAATGTTCACTAGTCAAGAATTTCGGTAAAAGAGATCTTGAAGACGTCGCACAAGAGGTGAATGGAATCGAAAGTTTTCCTGCTTGGTGTTCTGTCGATACTAAGATTGGGGTAAGCAAAAAAAAAAAAAAAAAAGGGGGAAACCAAAGGATTTTATTTATGAGCTAACTACTGTCGTATAGGCAATTACTGTTCAGTTACATGAATCGCATTGTTTTGATTGTGAAATGTATGCCGATGAAGTAGATTTACCTCCTGATTACACCTATCGCGAAGATCAAAGACGTAAGTTTATCGCCTTTTCAAAAACTTGAGATGTTCTAAAATAGGATGATATTAATAGTGAATCTGGGTAAGTGGGTATTGACTCATCTTTTCGACCGATTTGTTAAAAAAGAACTGGAATACGAGAAAGAAGGACATATTCGTTTCGGTGGTGACGACTCATCTAATAAGGCTGACTCGTTAAAGAGCCGTTCAGTACAAACACCTTATGAAGAGCGTGGCACACCTGAACAAGTTGTACCTCCCGTTGCACCTCCTTCTAATACTACAAACAACATTAATAATATACCTCCACCTATAGATACTGAGGGACCTAAAATCCCACTTGCAGCAGTTACAGCAAATACAGATGTCGAATCACCTTTTGCACCTCACCACCCTCCTCAAGCTTCCGTACCCCTAAACGGACCATTCACAGCGCCACCTGCGTCTTCATCGCAATCTGATTATTTCTCGGGCAATCATCACGGCGGCCAGCAGCAAACAGTACCATCGATACAAATCCCACCACAAGTTGCTTTACCTACATCCCCTACATCACCTACAGGGGCCAGTATGAGCAGTAGTTTTATGAATCGTATCAAGAACCCTTTTTCAAAGGCGAAACTCGGCCGTGTTCCAACTAGCGAGGACAGACTTCTATCTCCAACCAGTGAAACATTAGCGCCAACAACAACAACTCTATCAAAGCAGCCTTCCATGGAGAGCCAACCAGAAGAAACAACTAAAGAGGCAGAAAAAGCCACTAAAGAAGCAGTAGTAGAAGAAAACAGCAGTAAGCCTGTCCCTTATTCACCACCCAACTTGGACGATTTCCCACCTTTAGACATCCCACCTTCTACCATGATTATTATTGCGGAAGAAAGTGCAGAAACGTCCACGGGTATTGATGTATACCGAGGTACTGTGGATACAGTGGGGGAAGAAGCTACTACAATCATAGAAAAAGCACCTACATGGTTATTAACTTACCTACTCTACGTAAAGTATATCTTAAAAGGGAGATATAAATGCATTCTCACTCTATTTTTTTTTAATAGAATAAAACACCACCTAAAGAAACCGTCAAGTTGACATTTGTGTTGAGACCAGCTGAAGGTTCCAGTTTAGGTGAACTCCCAGGCGGTCCTAATAATCGATTGTTGGCAAATCGTGTATTAAGAGTTCGAAAATTAATTCAGTATGTAGCCGAAAAACTTGAAATGGAAGATGTCAAGATAGAGCTTTTATGTGGGGATACATTACTAACACCTACTATGACGCTTGGTACGGTGAAAAGACATATTTTGAAATCATCTGGTGATATCCCACTCAGTTATCGTTTGAAAGAAGAACAAGATAAATAAACCCCCCTTCTCTGCTGGCAGAAAAAAAAAAAAAAACTTGTTTTATTTAAAATAAAAGAGTGTTGGTCAAGGCGTCGTTGCACAATTGCCTTTCAATGTAGAACTAATGCGTGTCAGATTTTTTTTTTTTTTTTCTGTGAGAGTACAACATTGGCAATTCAGTTATTGTCATGGTGACGAGGAAATCAAAGAGATGCGCATGATAGAAAAATCCCTAGTTTTGTAGGGCTACTTTTTGAAATTTGCCGTATCTTGACAATCAGAAAAAAAAAAAAAAAAAAGCCACCGTGATTGGTTTAAAATTGAATCGCGTGGTTGTTTTGCTTACTTTGCCAGAAGGGGGGAAAAGGGAGAAACACGCTGAGTTTTTTTGTGATGTTTATGATCATGTTTCTTGTTGAATCAATAAATATATATAGGCAAGCAAGTTCTTCCTCCTTTTCTTCTCTTTATTTATTATTAATTCATTATCCCCCCTCAAATGTGTGATACAAATTGGTGTACATATTGTGATCGTGCAGTAAACCCATTATCCGTATGTCATAGAATGACATCCATAAAGGATTATGAATTAATTGAAATTATGTTGTAGAACTCGATATATTGCTCAGAAGCCTGTTTTAGACAAGACGCAAAGCAAGATTTATTTATACCCCAATTTGATGATAAATGTAGTAGCAGCAGAAGAGATAGTATAAGTAGTGAAGACCTTGCAGCTTTGCATTTCGATGACATATTAGAACTATCAAAGTCGCCTGAATTATCATCATCAAGGTCAACCAGCAGCAGCAGTAGTAGTAAATTATATACCCGTAGTTTTTGAAAATAATAAAAAAGTTTGATTGGTTAGAAATAGTGTGTTTCAAACCAATAAATTAGCAACTCTTTTATGCAAACCAATTTGAAATAATGCGCAAAAGCTTGCAATTTTAACCCATTTATCCGTTCTTTCTTAAACGTCGATTATTGACGTTATGATGAAAGACGTTTCACAACAGCTAAAAAGGAAAATGGAATAACGGCAAAGGCATCATTGAAAGAAAAGAACAAAACGCGTTTTTGTGCTGTTTTATAAATCTTGGTATGAGCAAATATCATGACGTGTAGACAAAGTACAAAGTGCCCACATGCATAATTTTTTATTTTTGAAAAAAAGGGTAAACGCCCTGGAATAGCCTTGTTTGCACCGAGTAAATAGAACAGTTCGCCATTTGAAAGCAAAACAAAGCGCCACTGCAGTGCACTTTGTGGTCGCCTTAGTAGACTATGGCTCTTTTACAAGCACAAATAGTAAGAAGCTGTTCACGAACGTTTAAGAGCTGGCCAAGTCGCGATCAATCAAATCATCAACAATTTTGCTCAATTGCTGCATATTGTATTGTGTCTACAACTACTTGTACAATACATTAATCATAAGTTACAGTTTACATTTATCAAGAAAAGGTACCCGCTTCTATTTTAGAATTCGCAGGATGCATTCATGTGTAAATCTAATTTTAGGATACTAAAAAAGTTTTGAACTTTGCAATTAAAAAAGGTATAAAAAGGGGGAGCGATTACCAACGTTCACTTTTTTTTCTTTCTTTTCATTATAAAAAAAAAAAAAAATGTTAGGTCATAGTAAAAACCCTCCTGGTATTCTCAAAGTCTCTGTTAGTAAGTGAAAAGATAAAACGCGCGCGTATGTGTGTACTGGAAGTAACCCTCCCTAATTTTTTTTTTAGTCGAAGGTCGTAAGCTCCACGAAGAAGATGTCGTTGGTAAAAATGATCCTTACGTGTAAGTTTAGTGTTACATCATTACACATCGCAATAAATATTCATTGTCGTATATATATATATATATATATATATATAGTGAGTTATGGATTGATGAAAAGTACAAACAATCTACTACTGTCATCAAGGACACCAATAACCCTGTTTGGAACCAAGCCTTCCAATTCAATCTCGCTGAAAATAGCAAGCATAAACTCTACTTAAAGGTGAATGACAAAGACAAAATTGGCTCTGATAAAATTGGTGAAGCCAAGGTTGATTTCGATGAAGCATTTACTCGTCCCATTGATACCTGGGTTAAACTCCCTGCCAAGTTAGGCTTGTCCTCTCATGGTGAAATCCATCTTTATATTGAATTCCAACCCACAAACTAATTTTTCTGCAAATAAAATTCTGGGAAATTTGCACAATTTTATACATATAGTAGTAAGTGTGTTGTATTAGAACTGCGCTCCGAGTTAGTATTAGTGTTGTCAATGGCATGTATGTTTATCTGGGCGTAGTAGTAAATAATGTTTTTAACATTTTTGCTATTATTTTCTGAAAATGACAATATAATGGTTATATGTCCAGTATCGGAAGAACTATAATATACACTGAGATTCAAGTTTCGTCGTCTTCCTTCTCTCTTTTGCGGATGAGAACTTTTTTTTTGCTGTGTGTGTACTTTTTCTTTTTTTTTTCTTTTTTTTTTTTTTTTTTTTTTTTGCTCCTACACATAATGAATGTTAACAATGAAGGCCAAACTGCCACTTGTTTTGCAACAACTTATTTGTAATTTTGCCATTGGACGTAATGGCCAAGACCCTTTTGCACTTATTGCGATGACAGTTAATAAGTCCTGGGCCTACTTTGTTTGTCGAGTCTTATACCGGTAAGCTGCAAACAAGTATGAAACGATAAATGACTAAAGAGAGTAAGCAAAGGTTAGACATTACCGTATCAAAAATTATGTTACTTTTATTAGCTTTGTAAAGACAGTAACGTCTCCCCATACCATCTTACCCTACGGCTTATTCATCAGGTCCATCGATTTAACGCCTGTCAACAAGTACGGAATCGATATGAGGGCCCATTTATTAATGCGGTGCTGTCCCAATATTGTAGAAATGACGTTGGGACATCCAACTACACTGAAACCAGAGACTATTCAAGGAATTACAAAATACAACTCTAAATTGCATACTCTATCCATGGGTGGTATCGATTCTTACCCCTTCATGTTGGAATGCGATTTCTCAGGTCTCGCTAAACTCCAACATGTAACTTTAAAAACAACACCCCTTTTATCCTCAGCGTTTATGACATTGCCCAGCCTCACACTGAAATCCATACGGTTGGTGAAAATGGACTCTATGAAACCAGATGAGTTTCTTTTGTTCTGTCAAACACATAAAAACTTGCAATCGATTGTTATTGATAACTGTAGAAATCTATTGATAGACGATTTGGGGAAAACATTAGCTAGCTTACTGAATTCCAAGTATCTTGTTGACTTGAAAACAATTGAACTCGTGGGCCATCAAATTACAAATCAGCTGTTATCTCATTTTTTCAATTACGTGACAGTGGGCACACGATTGGATACGCTGACTCTCATCAATACTTCGATTACTAAGGAATTCATGGACCCTATTTTATCTTCTGGCTCTTGCTACTATCTTCATGTCAATCATTTAAATCTCAAAGACAACCGTTATTTATCTCAATAAAAATGCTTTTTATTTTACTATAATCTACATTTCCATTGTAGTGTCAATAGCCATGCTGTCATTGTGTTCGTTAAACATGTATTGATCTTGGTAATCTTTTAAATATTGAACAGATCTCTTTTGATCCAAGAAAAGAGAATAAACTCGCTTAATATCTTGCACGTCGACAGCAACTGCTTTTCTCTTTTTCGCAACTAAATTGGCAGCTGTGATGATATGAATTGCGTAGCGGAGTGACGTTTCCATGCCAATACGAGTTAATACATCTTTAGCATCGTCTGTCATTTCAACATCTTCTTCTTGACATCTAATATTTAAAATTTGCTTGACTTCCTTTTCTTCGTAAGGGTTGGTGGAGATAATAAGCATACGATCTAATAAATCAACTGGAATACCATGGGGTGATTTGTACTTGGTACCACGAATGTTGGTGATACCACGGTTAGAAGCCATAATGACAACAGGTGCCATATCGTCTTCTAAAGCTCTATTTAAAAATGAAAAACATTCGATGTCAAGCATATGTACTTCATCAATGAATAATACACCGGGCACAATTTCTGCTTTGCCTTCTTCTCTCCATTCTGCAACTTTGGTGTTGATTTGATCTCTAACTTCAGACTTGATTTCACCAGTATCACCAGAGAAAAGAGCCAAAAAGCCTTGAGTTCTGCTGTTAATCACATCAATTTCATGAAGGGAAACTGTGTGTACAACTTCTTTTCTCTTTTGTAATTCGCCCTCTGGACATTGAACAAATTTTGTCTATGAAAACACACAGTTACTATGTTTATGATTTATAAGGTGAAAGAGAGGACTTACATCTGAGCCCATAGCATCGTAATCTCTGGCTCTAGCATAAGAACGACCCAACTTGGAAATACGACCAGAAGCCTTGTCAATAGCAATCACATCGCCAGCCATTACTTTTTCCTTGTTGAGCGAATCAATCATTTTATTTCCAAGATCGTAAATAGTTTCCATATCAGTTGTCTTGAGTGTCAATTTACCAGTTTTAGAACCCTAACGTCAACCAACCATGTCAATTTATTTCGTCCCTTCTTCAATTCTTATTTGTTAAACAAAACTTACGCCAGTTAAAGATCTATCGATTTGGATTTCAACTACTTCGCCTTCAATAAGTTCTGATTCCTCTTTAATTCTAACACCAATAGAGCGACGGAAAGCTTGTGTTAAAGCTTCTGTTTTACTCATTTCAAGGGAGAAAATTTCAGACGCAGCCAAAGAAGTGAATGGAACATCTGTACCAAGGGCTAATGATAATATTGAATAACTACCTTTTACATAAATCTGGAAATTACTACCTTGTGCCATACCCATGGCAATAGCTGTTTTACCAGTGGAGGGAGGACCAGCAATCAGGACAGCACGACCTGCAATTTTACCAGCCTTGATCATTTTCAAAATGACACCAGCTGCTTTACGTGCTTTTAATTGACCCACCATACCTTGAGAACTAGCACGGGGTTCGAGTGTATCGTCAAGACCCAAACCACGAATGTGAGAGTGAGCACCTATCAATACATGATGTCAGTTTTCTTTTTTTTTTTTTTTTTTTTTCTTCCATTAAGTTGCGTGTCTCATTACCAACGCGCTCCATTTTTAAAAGATCTTTAGTTTCAGTTGAGGTGGTTGAAATAGGTAAAGACTAAATAAAGAGGTGTCAATGAGCAACGTTGTCTCTATTTTCATTAAAGACCATTGATTACAAAGCCGTACCATTATTTTTTCTTTTAAAGAGTAATAAAAAGAAAAGGCAGGAAAATTTTTTTTTTTTTTATTGGTAGATTCAAGCGAAAATTTCAAAGTCACTCTAGTAATGATCTGTTCAAAAGCATATTATTTTTATTTTAAAAGAGGTTGAGTTTCATCAACATCTTCAGAGGTAACAGAAGCAATGTTCGTATTTTCGGGAATAGTGCCATAAACAGTCTTCATGTAAGGTTCAACAACTTTTTTGTTTTCAATGGATCCAACGGAATTCTCTCTATGGGGTGGACCTCTATTGTTTGATTGACGCTTATGAGCAGTCAATAAGCGTGCTAATCTAGTACTATTTCTTCTATTTGTAACTTGACGGCGTACAACTCTAATCTTGTTGTGAACTAAAATAAAAATGTCAATATCACGGCAGTGTTAGTTTAATAAGCTTATACCATCGACGTAAACATCAGTTTCATCAATAATTTCTTCACCAATCAATTCTTCAATGACGTCTTCTAAAGTAATAACACCTAAAGCACCTGTACTAGCCCCAGGTTCACTGGAAATCAAAGCCATATGACTTTTGCCTTCTTGGAAAAAGTTCAAGATATCAAGACAGCTAGTATCAGGGCGAGTCTCGGGCAAAGTACTGATATGAAGATCTTTGACAGGGCTGGCATCTTCAGGGTCATAAGTAATTAAGCGTTTTGTAATAAGCATACCAACAAAGTTCATATTATCTCCTGGGGCATGAACAGGAATACGTGAATAACCAGCAATAAGAATCTTTATATACGTAAAGATTAGTAAACAAGCACTCCTCTCTTATACAAATACTTACTTTATCAACAAGTTCTTCATTCAAAATATCTTCAGTAGAAAGAGTGAAAACATCAGCAATAGGTGTCATGATTTGTGATACTGGCTTTGATCTTAAATCGAGAACAGCACCGATAATTGTAACTTCATCTTCCGTAAGTGCATCTACATCAGAAGGGTTGACTGCTTGATGAAGGGATACAAGTGTCTTCAAACCTATATTTATCTTAGTAACAAAGAATTTTCTAACTTTTTTTTTTGCATTACCTGCTTTTTTATAAATAGTACCATGAGATTCACCCAAGAAAAAGTCCAAAAGTAAAGCAGTGGGATAAGCAATAGGATACATAATATACATAAGTGCAAGAACCATTCTATTCATTCATATAAGTTTGCTATTTTCTTTTTTTATCATCTTTTGTTTTACCCTGATGTTTTGGCACCAATAGCCAAGCCATAACGAACACAAATAGCTATTAAACTTTAAATTTTCTGTTTTTTAGAAAAAAAAAAAAAACATTTGACTTACATTGTGGAATAACTCTAAATAAACAGTTTAGTAAATTTCTCTTTTAACAATACATATAAAAGACTTACTCTCCAAAAATAACAATAAGAGCAGTAGAAATAACTACAGCTTTCCAACCACCACCGAGAACACCGTCCAAAATAATAGGTAATGTCTCATTGACAATGACATTGGATAAAAGTAAAGTAACTAAAACCCAATGTTTACCTCTTCCAAGTAATTTCAATACTTTTTTAGCGTATACTTTTTCACTTTCTGTTCCTGACTCAATCAATACATGGAGATTGGTTTCGTCCAAACCCATTAAACCTAACGTAAGACCAGCAAAGACACCACCTAAAAGAACAAGCCCAAAAATGACAATAAGCTTTTCATAGAACTCAGGGGATCCATAGTCAATTTCAGGCTCTTCAGTAGTTTCTTGTTGTTGAACAATAAGTGGGTGACCGTAAATGGCCGAAATTAAAGAAGTTACTGCTATCACAGAAGTTCGTATAGAGTAAAGGTTTTTAGACATAAAATATGACAAAGAAGAAAAAAGAAAAAAATATAAAAATATACTTTTTTTTTTTATATTTTAAAATGATGCAAAATGGTAGTAGACACCTGGTTTTCCAAATAAAGCTAATATAATAGTGCAGTTACGGGATGATTTAACTTTCAGGCCCTTAACTTCACCAAAAGTAAATTAATAATTCGAGTTTCCATGGAAATTTGATTACATAGAGACAAGAAATCAAATACACAAAAACCCAAAAAAGGGATGCCCTTGCCTTTTAGCCTATACTTTGTTTTGCGAAGGATTTGTATCATAAAAAGAAGTATAACCTGTCAGAATGTAACACACTGCTTGATCTGAATTTAATAAATAACCATCTGGTGTTCCCAAAAAAAAAATTTTTTTTTTTTTTTTTTTATTCATTATGTAACAACACAGCTAAACCATCACAAAAAGCATTTAATTCTTCTTCATTGCATTCCTCTACCATGTTTAAAAATTCAGTCGTTTTACTTGATTCTGACATGTGTTGCGCAATACACTTTAAACACTCTCGCACTATCATTGCAAAAGGCCAAGTGTTGGATGTGATACCACCATCTTTTTCAATTGGATCTCTACAAAGTCGGAACAACCGAATCGCTCCTTCAAGCCCTTCCAAACGATAATCCGAATTACAAATGCTCATATTAGCCACATTTTTTAGCACCCAGCACTCACATAAATGGCGCACGTCCACAGAACCAAAACGATCAGCTGTTTGTAACAAACCAATGACATCGTTCCAAGGTGTATCATGTAGTGGCATCAATGTTTGCAAGATATCTTCCCATTCTTCTTGTTTATTAAAAAACAAGTCGTTCATCTGGTGCAGGATATTTATGAAATAATTCAAATGGTGAAACGTCACATCATGCAGTAAAATGACATTTTGTTTGGTTTCTGCATAATCACCACTCAATAACGCGTTGAACACAGGCGATTGTGCTTGCAAAAGCTTGGGGTTTCCAGCAATAAAGTTTCCTTCTGCTGCGTCCTCTGTAGAAAACCGAACCTTGTCGTCAACAAAAATGTCAATGTCCATTGCCCGAGAACAAATATCGTCGTTGTCCATCAATAACTTGCCTTTCTCGTCCAAAGAGGTCGTTTCTTCCATCCATCGCGTTTCGTAACTCAAAGCAAGTATTTCTATGGCTTGTGCTGCAGCGTTCCTACGCATGGGTGTGATTGTAGACAAGAGGATATCTTTTGTAGGATCCTGAAAGTTGTCTTGCTCCAAGTGAAGTGAGTCATCGGCTTCGTATTCCAAACCATACACGAGCATTTGGCATAGAATGCTAAAAATACCCTTTTTACTCACTATATCCGTTTCTAAAGGATGTAAACCCAATAGCTGGTTCCAATGAATAGTACCCTGAGCCAAATAAGTCAACGCGACGGCCGTGAACTCATGCAGTCGAGTAGCATGTTCTCCATATTCGGTGAAATGAAACAAGTTTAAATAGTCTTGTAACTTTTTCTGGTACAGTTCATCGCATATGTTACGTATCCGGATGGAACGCGCTTTCAATTGTAATTCGTCTTTGACTATATCTCCATTGCTGTTCGTCCTACCAGGGGGATGATGATCAACCAACGGCCGAAAAAAATGAGTGAATGCGTCACTAAGAATAATATACTGGATATTTTCGTGGGATGAAAATATACGAATGACACTACGATGCAAGCATTCTCTGAGCTCAACCTTGATTTCTTTTTTTTTATCAGAAACCTCTTCTCTGTTCTTTTCTTGCTGACCTGTCGTCTCCTCGTCTTTTTCTTCAGTCAAGGAAGCACTGTTTATCTCGTCATTCGGTTTGCTATCAACGCGATGATTCGAACAAAACAAGACAAGTGTGCCCAAATCACTCATGGCCTGTTGATCCATAATCATTTGTCGGCCGCAGGAAGGGATGGTAGAGAGCTGATCCAATACTTGCGCAGTCAACAGCAACACATCCAATTCACTATTGTAGTACAGATGAGAGGGTTGCGGTGTCTCTGTCGGGCGCTGTCTCCAAGGAAACAAAATAGCCAGCAACAAAGGCAGTACAGAGGCCCGTTGTTCCGTCCCTTTTTGATACGACAGCCACATATGCATCGAGGATTCATCGTATTGAAATGCACTAATCACCAACAAACAGCTCGATATCAGTCGATTCCAGCCAACGACAACGGTTTTGTTCGTATTCCAGCTTTTACTTTCTAGCCATTTGACAGCTTCTTGCAGCAGCTTCATAATCATAGGAAACAGCCCGCATTCATCACGCAACCGCGTTCGCACAAATGCAGTGCGACGGGAAAGAGCAGCGACAAATTGACCAAATAGTGCATACACCGAAAGCACCAAAGGCGACGCAAAGTGATCAGGTATGAATTGCGGATTGACGAGCTGGAGAACATCACAATCAACAAGACGTTCACAAGCGCGTGGATGTTTGGAGATGTGCTGCAACGCTACAAACGCTCGTTTTGCTTTGGACAACATAGCCACTTGTTCCGGTGTCATTTCTGCATGGGTGGACGCTGTCAACAAACCTAGTTTGGCAATCTCAATCGTGGGGCCCCAGACATATGCCGAAATGTTGGTGGTGGAGGTCGCCAAGATATGGATGGATTCGTCGTAGTGCAAGAAAAACACAATGAGTTTTCGGATACGTGAGTAGAGTCCAGACGTTTCGTCCATGACTGGGTTGAGTGCGAGAAGGATACTGAGGAGAGATTTGAGTGACCAAGCGACATGACCTGCAATGCGTTGAGGAATGTTGGGATCCACGAGCTGGACGTGGCGGATGAGTGATTCGAGAAGCAAGGTGAGAAGTGTTTGATGGGCTGTCAACATCACTTCTGTCACATGATAGCCTCTTTCCTCGACATCGACGCGTAAATTTTTATGAATGAGTTGAGACAAAGTGACAACAGCAGCGTCTTCTGGTAGAATAGGCTGAGATACGAACGCTGTGAGAAAGTTTGTGATATTAAGCAGCATGAGATCCAAAAAATACGGGTCGTCGTTTTCCCGAGGCGGTACATGTAGAGAGATGTTGATCAATTTAACAATAATGCTTTTGTCTTGTTCCATGGTTGAAAGTATCTTCAAAGTAGGTGGTGAATCCATATTGTAGCAGCAAGTTTCTCGAATATAGACACCCATCATCATCGATAAAAACGATTGCCAGTGGGATCTTGATTGTGGTTTGTTAATGTATGAGCCAGCTGCCTCGGATTGTTGTACGCAGTTTTGAATGATGCTCGTTAGTGAATAGACCAAGAATTTGCGGTTTTTCGCCTTTACTACAATGGGCTTGTTGTCTTTATCGCGAATCCATCGGTAATAATCCACACAGACGGACATCCATATGTCAGCTACGGTGGCGAAACTCTCTGGTGACTCTGCAAATTTTAGGTACCCGGGATTGGACAAAGAGTAATTGATTTTGATGATTGAATCCAGTAATCGACATATCATGACGCACTGGTCTAATTCCTTTTGACGTTGAGCAGCGTCGGTTACAGGTGGTATGAGTGATAGGGTGGTCAACAGACTGGGTATATTCGATAAAAGCTTAGGTAAGATGGTATATCCTCCTAACCGAACGATATCTCTAGCAAAATGCTGCACATGTGCGATCAATGCACGTACACTGTATAGCTGTATTGGTGGATTGTTCGATTGTTGCAGCCAATACAGTAAAGATTCTACTCCGCGATGATGCCGTATCACTGTAACCAACGCGATGAATGAAGTTGTGTTATTGACGCTATTACTTTCCAGAAAGCTGCAGATAAACTTGACGGCTGTTTGTATTTGTAAAGAGGTCTCTGCGTCTAAATTCTGTTCTCGAAATTCCAAGATCTTGAGAACCCAACGTACACAGCTTTTAAAGGAAGCGATCGACAGTCTTTCCTCTGGATTTGGATTGATGCCATGTTTATAAATGTAATCAAGACATCGAACTAATCGTCGTGGTGACCATTGTGCGTGTCCTTGCTGTGAGTAGTTAAGCAGCTGTTTAAGCGTCATATCGATCTCCTTTGTTGAGGCAGATTGCAGTTGATGCATGCATCGATTGGCAGAAGATGAATGTGGGTTTGCAACGGCTTCATAAATCTTTGTCAAACTTATGTGAGTGTTATCTTTTAGGCCGGCTTTTCTTGACATGACTTGCAAGAGAAATAAAAATAATAATAAAAAAACAGGAATAAATAACAAGTCGCAGTAGGTTCAAAAAAAAAAAAAAAAAAAAAAAAAAAAAGGTTTATTAAGAGTACATATCAGGAATTTCGAAGTTTAGAGGCAACTTGAAGATACTCTGAAATATACTCTGATTTACGTATGAGCTCTAGAATTTTGGTTGCATTGCGATACCAATCTTTTTCAGATAATTGGCCTTTTCTGCCTGGTCTTCTTGGGCATGCAAGTATTTGATCCCTTAAGGCAGATACAAGCACCGGAAATGACTCTACACTTGTTTCTGTTTGATCTGGCAAGAAAAATAAATTGGCCGGTTTGTGATCTTTGTAACTAAACAATGGAAGCACATTTCCCATATCGACAAGCCCTAGGTCGTTATAAGTGAGAAGATTGATACAGAGTCATGATGGTTTTTACCTTGAGATTTTAACTGAGATTTTTCAAAAAAGGATTGTAATATAAGCTGTAGGTCCATATATTTCCTCCAAACAAATTCATCTGATTTACAGCTGTTACATACAAATGCAATGTCAGGGTAATAGTGCATATCCTGTTGACCAGTCAAAAGGGGGAAATCGGGTATACAAAATTTTAACATTTCTGCTCTTTGGATAAGTCGTAAAAGGTCCATGTCAATTTCAGGTCCATCCGTAACAAACAGAATTACATTACATATTGACATGAGGAATATGATATTATATAAACTTTCGATTTCTAAAGCTAGATCAGCGTGTAACCCATTGAATGATGGTTCGTGTCTGCTTAGTTTTTCTAAAATTGTCCAGCATAACACTGGTTCTGTGTCTAATAAGATGGCTCTTTCAGTTGTTATGTACATATCAATCCCATCTGTTTTGTGTCCTTCATACAAGAAACTTTCTTTTTCTTGAGTTGGAAATACCTAATATACCGTTGTTGGCAAGCTCTTTTTTTTTTTTTTTTTTTTTTTTCCTTTACATGCTCAGAATGACGTTGCGCAAAAGACGATAAAATGGTTGATTTACCAACACCTTGCTTTCCAATGACACCAACGACAAAATGACCCGGATGATCGGATAACCTCTAATAGTGATTTAATAAAGCAAGCACTTTTTTTTTTTTTTTTTGTTTCTCTTTTCTAATCACCTTTAATATAGTTTCTGAATTTAGTCGGTTTGGTCGTCTTAAAAAAGGTACTGATAAAGAAGAGTTGTTATTTTGCTCTATTGTCGCGTCGGTTTCAATGGTTTTTGTTTCCTTATTCGAAGTTAGCATTGTTGGTACTAGCGATTTTTCTGAACGATCGGGTCTGTCTAATATAATGGGAGCTTGTGAAAATGATTTCCCTGAAGACTCGTGCTAAATTAAGCA
Source organism: Mucor indicus B7402 (assembly GCA_000697295.1). Lineage (NCBI taxonomy): Eukaryota > Fungi > Mucoromycota > Mucoromycetes > Mucorales > Mucoraceae > Mucor > Mucor indicus. Next base: position 101,502 of record JNEK01002716.1, read on the forward strand.
TTAGGGCACACCATTTATAGCAATTAAGCCTTAAAGTCATACCTTTCTTCGGTCTCTTCTTTTATTACTCATTCGCTTGTCAGACATTAGTATTAACAAACAAAGGGAAAAATATTTTTTTTTTTTTTGGGAAATACTAAAATGCAGCACCGAGAATATTATTTTCACTGCAACCACAAAATGACACTTTTTGTTGCAATAAGTTATTTTGACCTCTATTCAGATTTTAAGCTTAACTTCTTAGATAGCTTATGTTTTCGAAAAAAAAAAAAAAAAAATGCAATGGCTTATTGTTATTCTCATCTCAGTTACATTTTCTATAATTTTTGATTAGGGGCGATACTATCAAGCAAATCATGACAATTTCAGGCCAAAGAATCGAAGCTTTTTGTGTACGTGTACATGTAAGCAACGATTACTGTCACAGGATTTATCATACACTCTGTCCATTAGGAAATATGAACACAGATAGAAGCTATATATATTCAAGTAATTGAATGTCACTCTGTCTGAATTATAATCATTCCTATTGTTTTGATGAATTAATTCATATATTAATATGGAGCGCGTCGTAGGCAGCCCCAGTTTGTACAGAATTTTTATAGTCTCTCTTTAAAATTGTATGAGTTATCTCCACAATACAGTGGTGCTCTTCCTCTAACAAGAGGGGAAAAAAAAAAAAAAAATAAGGTTTGATTGTGACTCAATTTAAATACTCTTATGAATTCCCCTTTTCTCTCTTTATTTCCTTTTCTCATTACTTTATTAAAATGAAGGTCATTCATATTGGTAAGTTAGACTATTTTGACTATTTACAAAAAGAGAAGAGGCTGATAGTGTTATAGTTATGGTTAAATTTAAGCCTGAGGTCACTCAAGATATCATTGACCAAGCTATTAAGGATGTTGTTGCTTTAAAAGAAGTGATTCCTGAACTTAAACACGTTACTGCTGGAAAGAACTTTACAGACAGAAATAAAGGATATGAATATGGTAATGGTTTAGCGAAAAACACGTGTGTCTATTTTAGTTGACGTGTATTTTTATTAGCTTGGGTTATGGATTTAGAATTAGAAAAGCAAGAGGTAATAAAAAAGTATTGTAATGAGTATAAAAATAGTGTTGGTTAAACGATGGTTTACATAGGATATTACTCTTTATGCCAACCATCCTTCTCATGTTGAATTTGTTACTAAATATAAGCCTACATTTGAAGATCTTCTCGGTTTCGATTATGAAGCTTAATAAAAACCCTTGTTGTTGTGATTTGGTCGTTAATAATAAGGTAAAAAATACCTTTAACATCAGTCAGAAACTACTTGTATTTCTAGCGCAAAGGAAATGCGACGTTTATTAAGGGGAATATATCATTAATTATAAGTTAGTGCTAGACTGAAAAATAGCAGAATTGAGTGTAGATGAAGGTGATGCACCATACATTTTTCTATCATTAAATATTGTGCCAAAAGGTGCTGCTGTAGCAGGTGTAATAGTATTCTTACTATCAAATGCTGCAGTTGTCGTTGGGGTATCAAGAGGCGTTTTAAGTTGCATCTTTTTATTGACACGTTGTCCAGTTCTTTCTGCTTCCCAATCTTCCCATTTCTTCATAATAAGACGAGAAGGGTCAAATTTACCTTCTGAATCGCCGTGGCCCTTATCTTTCTTCTCGCCTGCAACAACACGAGTAGCTCCCCATGAAAAGTCATCGAAATGCCAGAAAGAATATAAGGGTAAAATAAGATTCCAAATAGGTAAAGCAATGATATAAACTATACATATATGCATCAGTATTTCATATTATTGTCAATATCATAATATTTACCTATCATCCATAGCACGTAAACTAATTTGAACGTCGTAATACCAATTAATACAGCAGGAAGACCCAAAATAGCAATCAATAAAGCAAGCGATTGCCATTGAGGATTGGTCGAAATACAGGTATCCACAATCAAATACACCGTCATAACAATAGCAGCTGGTAAAACCAATGTACCGATCAAATCCACAAACACAGAGAATTGCATGGACAAACATGCAATACCACACAGATCAGATACAAGCACGAGCTCCATCAAGTTGTGCACTGTCGAGTTAATCCAACGACGACGTTGGGACAATAGCACTTTGAATTCGTCTGGCACCACCGTCTTACAACGCGCTTGAGGGACAAACATCATTTGACGACGAGGGAAAGTACGTAACATGAGTGTCGACAAGAATCGATCTTCACCCAACAATAACAGGTTCTTCTCATGAAGGGTAGTGACAATATTTTGATTGTATTCAAGGATAATGTCTGGGTTCGCCAAGATAGGCACCCAGGCGCCATTCTTGGGTGACTTGATACGGTACATACTAAAACAACCAGGTAAACAAGTAACAATACCAAAGAGAGATTCAAAAGCCTTGGCATAATGATGAGAAATATAATATTCAAAGACTTGGATAGCCGTAACCCCTAATCGAAAAAAAAAAAAGGGAGTCATGATGAAGCTGGAAGAAGAGCGTGTTTTACAAGAGGTTGCTTTGTTGGCAATTCGAGTTTCACCACACAAACCCATAATTGTAATATCGTTAGCCATAGCAGCTACCATATAAGTAATGGCATCCGGTAGCACTTTAGTATCTGCATCCACCTATATATCCTATGTTAGTCGATAGTGAATTCTCTATGTAAAGAGAGACTATTACCATAAGGACTAATTCAAATTTATCAGGTGTAACGCCTTTCATTAACCAAGTCATTTTCCAAAAGATTTCATAATCAAGCTCAGATAAACGATCATTGAATAAAACACGTTGAAAGAAACTCATCAAGATAAGCTATGTAACTCTATCAATGATGTGTACTTGCAGGTTATAATTCATTGTTAATTTTTTTTTTTTTTTTACCTGAGAATCACGTTTACCACGATTACCAGCTTTTGGAGAATTTTGTTCCTCTTCTGTACCTGATTTTACGATAGTAATACAAGGAACACCTTTATAATGACCAGCATACTATGATACGATTTAGAAGGGAGTCTAAGCTTAGTTTTTATAGTGCCTTTTGTTTTACCACTTTAGCCATATTTAATTGTCTTTCACCATCGGCAATGGCGAGATAAGAAGATGCTTTAGGGTTGGCCATAGTAGGATCAAGATGCATCATATTAATGACAATATCAGGTGTGGATCTCGTTTCTCCTGCACCTGTAATCATACCATCCGCAATAACAAAGAAAATCTAATAATCATTGAGTCAGAAGAAACCCCACCCTGTATTTTTTTTTTTTCTTACTTTATGTTTTTTAGAATAAGTTGTTTGAGCTAAACTATCCATGGTAGTACGAAGCCCTTCTTCACCTTCAGAATAACATGTCACCAGCATCACGGTGTACAGTTCGGCCTGTACAATATCACCAGTAATGGGCACGGTGTCTTGCGCAGGTGTTGTATTCCTTGAAGATGAGCCTGATCCTAATGAGGCGGAAGACGAGGTATTAGGTAATCCGGATGCACCACCATAATGGTTATAAGGTCCGGGAATATGATTGGCAGGATCTTCATTACCACCCTTGATCGAACGCCAAGCTAACCAATTGGATCGACCTCCTGGTTTGGTAAGACGACCGGAAATGAACCACTGGAAGAGGAGAGCCATGGAATAACGGACGACAATCATTAAGATAATAACGACCAAGAAGAGAGTCATGATGATATTGGCAGCAATACAACCACCCGTTTCTGTCTCCATGATGCCAACCTTATAACGCGCATGAAGACATTTACGAGCAGCGAGACCTTCAGGTGTGTACAATAAACCGTAAGAAATATCTGTTGCGAGATTATTACGAATCATAGCATCTACTTGAGTCCCAAAAGGCTGGTTTGTTAAAGCAAGGTATTTTGTTAAATTCAATACTACAAGTATGGATTAGGGGAAATTTGCTAATTTTTTTTTTTTTTTTTTTAGGTTACCTGAATCACCGACCAAAGTAAGTCCGTGACCTGCCACTGAATCTTTTGAAAGATCATCCCATTCAAAGCCTAGAACTTTATTGGTTGAATGAAATCGTTTGAGTTCAGCATAAGAAAGACAAGTGTTATTAGGGGCAGCGAGACCGCCACCGTAAGGATTGACGAGAGCACATGGAGTCTTCACACCCGTTTCAAACCGGGTACAATCGTTATCCGTGTCACCATTAAAGATACTACTGATGTCGGTGTTTTCATAATCATTGGTTAAATTGAGTCCTTTTGTAGCAAAGAAGTTTTTCATGACGTCCATGGGATAAATGTCACCAAAGACGCGGACATCACTGTAATACACAGGAATACGTCTTCCATCAACGACTTGTGAATAAGGTGAATTACCACCAGATTCAGGACATAAGGTACGAGTTAAACCATAAGTGATATAAGCAAGTGCACCACATAAAATTAAAATAATATAACATAAAGAAACCTATGGCAAAAATAAGAACATGAATTTTTTTTTTTTTTTTTTTTTTTATTTTTCTTTACTTTTTCTCTCCAAGCTTGTTGAACAAGTGGGTTACGTTTACGCAAACAGACTTTTAAGAACCAGTTAGGGATACAACATGTCATGAGGAAAGCAATCCAAGCCCACCAATTTGTGAGGACTTTAATGTCTTCTTCGGGTTCTTTTTGTTTTGATTTTTGATTGGGTAAAGGAGCAGCAGGTTGAATGACTTCCTGCTGCTGTTGTAACTTTTGTTGTTGAAGTTGATATTGTAAACTGTTGGACATGGGTTGATTTGGAGGAGGTCGCATTGGGTAGCCTCGAACATGGTTTTGAAGACGTTGTTGTTGAGAAGGTGATCGAAACATACCTTGACGAGGACGTTGACGCTCAGGACGAGAAAGAGATCGAGTACGGTTCATGGTGTTATTACGACGACCGATGAGTGGTGGTTGTGGAGGTGGGGGACGCATAGGTCGGCCTTGCATTCGAGGTTGTTGTTGTTGTTGTTGTTGTTGTTGTTGTTGAATGGATTGTCTAGAGGGTTGATATTGACCTCGAGTAGGTTGATAATTAGGTGATTGCATACGGGGTTGTTGCTGTTGATAGAAAGGTCTTGGTTGGGGAGAATATTGTTGGTGGTGTGTAGGTGGACGAGGTCTGGGAATTTGATCCATATTATAAGATTGCATGCGTGAATTTCTTTGCTGGTGTTGAGGTGGAGGAGGAGATCTTTGCTGTAAATAAGATTGAGACATCCGTGGATCCATTGCAGGATTCCCTCTATAACCAGAAGATCGGTTATTTGGATTTGACATTATTTAAAGGGAAGAGAAAAAAAAAAAAAAAAAAAAAAAAAAAAAAAAAAAAAAAAAAAAAAAAATTTCTCTCTCTCTTTTTTTTTTTTTTTATAAAATTACTATTACACACTGTAGAATGTTACTATTATTTTCGCCATCCTAATTAAGAAACGCAGTGTAAAGTTACTCTAAATTGAGTAACTGTTTGTGGTCCCTGGAAAACATTAACTTATTTTGATATTTTATTTAAACAGTATGTGCTAATAAATACATGAGTATGATATTATTATTATTTAACTACAGCTTACCTTGAACAGGGCTTATTAAAGGTGCAGTATCATCTACAGTTACTTGATGAAGTCTATTATTAAATCTATATTGAACACGAAGTTGTTTCTTTTCACCTAAGCAGGGATCATAAAAACCAAGGATACTCGCCTATTTTAGGGTTAGAAAGTAGAGCGTACAGTAGTTAAAATGCACGTACCTTTGAATGTCCACCGGGAATAGTAAGCCTCGACTCATTGACAAGTGTTTGAATGACAATAGTCACATCAATAACACCTTCTTCAATGTCTTTATCAAGATTTTCAATATTACCATACCAAGCTTTCACAATAACTAAACCATCAGCCTTCTTTTCTTCCTGTTTCTTCTTTCTTTCAGCAATATCAGACATTAATGTTTGTGCATCAAGAGCTTCTTGTTTACGGTTCTCCAAGTATTCTGCATGTTGCTCTCTTAATTCTTCAATTTTTCTATTCAAAAAAATAAGTCTTAAAGAGATAATTCCTCTTTTTTCTTCTTCTTACTGTTTAATGAATCGTTTACGACGGGGTTTCAATACAAGTTGATCAAGGGCGATGGCAACGGAAGCAGGAATAACAGCACCGAAGAAAGCCAATTTTAAATCAAATTCAGAAGATAAAATGATGGGTAATACAGCCTTTTGCCCAAGACGTGAAACTCTAATTATTATTAGTGTTATTCTCAAAAGGTAATTTAGGCTTATTATTACCTGAATTTAACAACGACGCCTGTTGCCAAACCACATTCCAATGACATACCTGCTCTAATATATTGGGAAATCTTATGATCACTACCAATAGTTGTCGTAATTCCACCTTGAGAAGATAATGAACAAGAGATACGCAAACGAGCTTGATGGGGTAACTTGTAGCTGTATTCACCTGCAATATGAGAAGCCATAATACCTGTCTAAAATAAAATAAAATAAATTATGATGATATCATCATGTCGTTTTTTAATTTTACTTGTATTTCACCACTATAATTGCCATGTTTATTCACACCAGCTAAACCAAGTGATACAGAGGATCGATCCATTTTTCTCGAACTATCACCTCCCCAACCTAACAAAGACCATTCACCTGTTCTATACGTCATGTAACCAGTAGTTGACGTAAAAAGACGACGACCAAGAGTTACCGAGAGTACGGGTGGATCATAAATCGAATTAATTTGTGCTGTTGAATTTATAAAACTATTATATATATGCATTGGTGCTCTAAAAAAAAACCCCCCCCCGTTTGTTTGCTTTTACCTGTCAGAGTCAATGGTATAATATGACTTTAATGTTAACATTCTTGGTTTTAATAAAGTAGCAGTGACCTATTTTTATACGGTAAATACTTTTTGAATACGGTATATGTATATCTATTGACCTCTCCCCATAATTTAGGCGATACAGTATGGCGGATTGTACCTAAAACATTACCACCGCCCATACCACTTCGAGTCACCATAGAACCTCCAATAGTAGCAAACGTTTGTGGTCCCAATTGTGTCTCAAATGAATGTCGCATAAATAATTGATTGACTTGACCTTTTGTAAGTGCATAAAAGGGATTCTTCTTTCTTTTAGGTTGTATAGGCTGTTGACCAAATCCAGCAAAGACAGGTGGTTCATAAGGGTCAAATATCTGTGTTGCATCCAGTGTCAATTGATATTCACTTTTGGATCGAACTAAATTTTCCAAATCTTGTTCTCTTTTCTCTCGTGCCTTTTTCGCATATTCCTCTCGCAACTATATATGGATCTATTTCAGTATTAAATACTCATTTCTAGTTGGTATTCTATTACTTCTTCTGTTGATTTATATCGAGGACCGAGTTCCCAAGTTGCATTTAATCCTTCTTCTCCATAAGTATCATAAATGACTCGCTGTTGTGGATTAGATAAGACTGTTTAAAAGGGTAAATAGGTGTATTTATTTTGTTTAAAATGAATATGACTAACCTTCATAAGCCTTTTGAATGACTTGAAATCTCTGTTCTGCCAATTTCTTCTTTTCAACATCTACGTGCTATATCGTCATTGTGAATAATTTATAAGACAATATGTGTATTGTGCGTATTTTACTTTATCAGGGTGAAAAAAACGACATAATTTCTTGTAAGATTCTTTGATTTCTTCATCTGTGGCCTATACAGCGTGTTATTATTTTAACTTCTATAACGTGTAAAAGAATCTCACAGTTTTAGAAATATTCAATATGGCGTAGAAATCGGAAGAAGCTGGAGCAAAATCCTGCTCTAATTTTTTCAAATCGTCTTCAGTTTCTTCATGAAACTCTTCATGTTCTACAAATTCGTATGGATCCATTGTATTTGAAAGAGAATTAAAAAAAAAAAAATCAGGCATGCCCCTACCCTTAACGCAGCACTCTCTCTCAATGCGGCATTTGAAACTAACCAGAAAGCATTTGATATTTTTTTTTTTTTTTACTTTTGAAATGGGAACAGAAGAATCGAATGTACAACTACAAAGTGAAGAAGGTGAACAATAACAATGTAGAGAATACACAGTATATCTCATTTCAATTACAGAGCATAAAGGGTTGAATATTGACGAAGACATTGTCGAGAATTTTGCAGCACAGTTAGATGAAGGTAATTCATTCAAATCAGCCTCCTGATCATGCTTAAAACTTATATTTTACCAGTTGTCAGAATACAGGGAGAAGAAAGTGAAGAAGAAGATAATGATATGTTTGGATATCAACCTTTAGCACAGGACGAAGACGACGAAGCCATGGAATATACACAGTTGCAATCTGAAGATGAAGAAGAAACTATACAAGATCCTTTAAATATTGAAATTGATGAATCGAATCGATTAGCGCCTGGTAAAAAAAAAAAAAAAAAGAGAGAAAGATTGATGAATAACTAATAAAAAATAAAAAACTAGAGACAACAGACTTAATAAAATCCATTATGAGTAACATTCAATTATCAGAAGAAGCAATTCCAGGTACGAAAACAATAAATAATGTAAAGGGGCGCGCTTTACTAACACACACACAAAAAGACTGGGCGAAAAAAATACCAGAGCAAGCATGGTTGCCGCGCGTAAAAAAAGACTAAATTAAAAAGCGAGTATGGGATTGGTGGATCACAATGAGTTCTCAAAAAGAATAACATTTAATAAAGGTTTAAGATCATTTGTTAGAATTATGTTGTGTGTCCCTGTTGTGTGAGTTTAGACACAGCAGGACAATTTTTTTTTTTTTTTTTTTTTATTTTCTTTCAGTGTTTGTCTTTTCTCTTTCCCTATTATCATCAACCATTGTAAGTTATTTTAAATTACTTTTAGGCTTGTCGTATAATTGATGTTTCTTTTTAGATGCCCAAGGAAAACGCTAAAACTACTAAGCGTGCTGCTGCCACTGCTGCTGCTGCTAAACTTAACCCCAAGGAAAAGGCTGCTAAAGGTCCAAAGCGTGGTTTGTCTGCATACATGTTCTTTTCTCAAGAGCAAAGAAACACTGTAAAGGAAGAAAATCCTGATGTATCATTTGGTAAGAGAAAAAAAAAAGTATGAGAATAAGAACAACATGAATTTATCCTATATTTGTTGTTGTTTATAAGGTCAAATTGGTAAACTTCTTGGTGAGAAATGGAAGGCTATGTCTGAAGCTCAGAAAAAGGTAAAAAAAAAAATAATCCTGGTGAAATTCAATAAAAGAAGCTCACCTCTTCTTCTCGTTTGAAGCCTTATATTGAGAAAGCTGAAGCTGATAAAAAACGCTATGAAGCTGAAAAGGCCGCTGCGGTTGTAAGTTGAAATAGGAATTTAATTATAACGAAATATATATTTAACGTTATTATTATAGAAGGCTTAAATAATCATTTAAACATTCTACTATTGTTGTTGTTTACTTTTACTCATTATTCAATAAAAACAACGCGCTGGGACAATACAGCCACGCAATGAAAAAAAAAAAAAGAGGTCTTTCGCGGAATTACACTCCGCAGCTAATATAGGGACCAATAAAAACATTTATTGACGTTGTTAAAACTATGTACCTGAGCTGACAGAAATCATGTTAAAGTAGAGAAAGGTTTCTTTAATCAAAGTATATGCCGCTTTGAAAGCTTCAGTAACGCGTAATTTGTAAATAAGGAGCCTCTAGAATAATTACTGTTGTTTGACTAAATATAAATCAAGAACAACCAATAGACTTTTTTTCAACTGTAAGGGTTTGAATATCTCTTACCTGCTGCTGCTTCTTTCTTGATTGCTGAATCGCGTTCTTTTTCGTTAATATATACGCTCGCTGCAATCAAACTTTAGTACTTTAAGATGACAAAGTGTTCACTTGAATATATTATTAATGGGGATGTTCCACCATGGCCAATTGTTAATATTGGCATTAATCTTGGTGAGTATGTGATAAATAGGAGCTCTGTTTTTTTGAGTTGCATACCCCTCTTTTATTGACAAAAAGAGCTGATATCGACATTTTTATCTATTACCAAACACTTTATAGTTAATTCCTCTCTATTTGGCATAAATATTTGAACTAGTTCATTGCGGTGGTTCTCTTTAGGCAAAAGATGTGAGTAGATAAAACAGAGCTTCCTTTCTAAAAAACAGCGTATTTTGGTCCAACGTCATTCTGTTGATACCTTAAAAAAATGAGAATACATAAGCACTTTATAAAAACCCCTTAACCTTTACTGTTATTTCATTTTTTATGATTGCCAATCAGAGTAGGTTTGCTTGAAGCATACTAGAAACTTAATTCAAACTGAAACTGTAAAGCTTTGCTTAGCACAATAGAGCAGGTATTTGTTCTTGCCCATTGAGCCATCTTTTTCAACACCCTCGCCTCAAATTTACTTTCCTGCACTATACTACCTTCATTGGTTAAGAGGTGCTGATATTGTTGAATTCATATAAACACGCACATTTTCAAAGGTGTTGCTAATATTGTTTTTGATTCCTAAATTCAATAAAAACACAAACAATTCATCCAAGCTTTCAATGTAACTGCAATATATTCCAAATGTACTGTGATGTGTAGTTGGTTTTTTTTTATTTCACTTTACTTTCTTCAAAAAAAAAATATACGCGTCGATCATGTTGGAATTAAAGAAAGAGCCGACTTATTATACAGTATTTCTAAGGACTATTGTAAAATATGAATGAATAACAATTCAGAAATTGTGTCTGTTTTTCCTTACCAAGGACAACGGTATCACCACGAAGGAACATCTTGCTGACAAAACGATCTTTATTTACAGGTTTAGCCTTTGAACCTTTTCCACTACGAGGTGTTTCTGTCCACATCTGCATTAAAAAAAAGTGAGTCATCTTGTTTAAATACACAATAATAAATAAAACGTTACTTCTTTAACATTTTCGAGAACCATGTTACAGTGGCGATCAAAAGCTTTAACACGTGCCAAAAGCTTGTGGTTATTGCGACAACTAATTAAAACTTGGTTGTTGTTCTTGACAGATTGTTGCAATACGGAAAGTGGACCAGTGTTGAATTCTTGTTCTTCTTGTTGACGAAGTTCTTCTTCGGTCATTTCAGATCTTGGCTTGGAACTATAAAGAAAGTAACATGTGTTTAATTCACCTATATAAAAGAGACCATTGTTAAATAAACTGTATGATTACCTCATTTTTGTTTTGTAGTGGAAAAGTAAAGAGAAAAAAAAAAGTCGAGAAAGAAATTTTTTTTTTTCAAAAAATTGTGACGTAAAACACAGTGAACTTAGAATTTGCACAAGAGAGTGTGCATAATCTTTGATTTGTAATTCTATAAAGTAGGCAGTAACTTTTTTCGTGCGCACAATAACCGTATCTTTAGATATTTTTGGTTGCTTGTAATAATAAAGAATCTTATTTCTCACCATTTTAAATTTGCATAGGAAATTGCAGGTACAAATCATTTTTGTCATAAGATATGACTATGTGAGCCAAAAGCCTATATAAAAAAAAAACAGTTTCAACCAATGCGCGCTAAATTCTTTTCAGCAAAAGTGATACTACAGACGGTCAGTTAGGCCAAAGTTGAAGAACTTATGGTAAACAACATCTCTAGTAATCAAAATTGTAATCGATCAAACAAAATAAACAACAAAACAGAATATTTTTATTTAAAAAACGCGCACACATACAAAAAACAAGTGTAAAACAAAGAAGGGTTCAATCCAAGAAAAGAAAAAGCTCATATATGATGTTGAAGAAGAGGAGCCAAATCAAACCCTATGTTAGTAAAATACAAACCCGGTATATCCGCAGTCAATAAAGCCATAGTAAGATCAGCCTACCGAAAACAACAACCAGTATTCGTTTTTGGCTCCTCTATATACATCATTAAACATCATCGCGACGCAAGCATTATCTTGGTCCGCTATATGAGGGTATAAATTCTCAGCCGACAACTCTTTTTTATATATATAAAAAATAAAGTTGGATTGGCACCCCTTGATGTGAATGATGATTTTGGGAGACAGAGAGCAGTGGGATTATTCACACAAAGCGCCACATCAAAGGAGATGATAGTGAGTCAAGCACCCCTAGAGAGACAGCAGCAATGTGGACCCACCGTTTTATTATAAATTAAAAGTAATGTTTGTACTGGGTTTGTAAAAGAAATTGTAAGTGTTCAAAGTATGTTTTTTTTTTTTTCTATACCACGCTTATTTGGCACCGAAGACATATTCCATGTCTTCTAAAGTTCTGCCCTTTGTTTCAGGAATAAACAAGCAGCCAAGGAAACAGATAGCGCAACATGCACCAAAGAAAAAATAAACTCCAGAAACAGTATGGGCAATGAATAAGGGGACACAGTAGGTAATCAAGATAGAGAACCCCCAGTTCAAACCATAAGTCATAGCAAGACCTTTAGCACGTGTACGCATGTTGAAGATTTCGGCAGGATAAACATAAGAAACGGAACCCCAACTGAATTGGAAAGTACCAACAAAGATATAAAGGAATGCAATGATGGTATTGCGAGCAGCATTGTTAGTGATGGTTACGCTATAAGTTTCAACATCCACGACCGTGTAGACTTGGAACATAGCACCCACGACAAACATACTGACGCCCATAATAAAAGCGCCAATCAAGAAAAGAGCTTTTCTACCCATCTTGTCAATACACCATTGCAAGGAAATGAAAGAACAGATAAGGGCAAGAATGCCTGTGCCACCCGTAGTAGCAATGGAAGCTGAGGTATCATCCAGACCAGCGGACTGAATAATTTGAGGGGCATAATACCAAATGGCAACACTACCAGTGAAAGAAGTACCGATGGAAATGAAGAAGGAGATCATGGTACGTTTCAAGTTGTGGCCCTGGAAGAGTTCAAGGTACGAGCGTTGACCAAGCGATTTCTCGAATTCAATTTCAGTAAAGATAGCGTTGTATTCCTCCACAACCAAGTGGTGGTTTTCGGGCACTTGATGGAGTTCGACAAGAACGGCTTTGGCTTCCTCATATCTTCCTTGGTCGATCAACCAACGAGGAGAGAATGGTAAGAAGATTACGGAGATGCCAAAGATAGCGCAGACAATAATATGAAGGAGCCATGGACCACGCCAAGACCAATCGGATTGCACGTAACTGGTGCCAAAGGTAACAAAGTAACCTACGACTTGACCAAAGGATGCCATAAGTGTAAAGAAACTAATAAGACGACCACGAATATCGGGAGGAGCGATTTCAGAGTGATAAAGAGGGATAGCGTTTGTCATTAAACCAGAGCCAAAACCGCCAATGATACGACCTGCAAGAACGAGACCAAAGTTGGCACCAATGATTTGAAGTAAGATACCAATGCAGAAAATAGCAGAGGCCATAATAATAGAATATTTTCTACTGATGCGATCTAAAAGAAAGAGTGTTTGAGTAAACAGGGACAGAGGGCTTTTTTTTTAAAAAAAAAAAAAATAAAACTTTACCACAAAAGAAACCAGAAAAGAAAGCGCCTAAAGCTGCGGTCATCAAGTAGAGAGCAAGTAATAGACCTTGAAGATAGGTGATGTTATCCTCGGTGAAGAAGTTATCTGTAAATGTAGGCATAGCAAGAATACCACTTACTGCACCTGTATCATAGCCACTGACAAAACCACCTGCAGCAGAAACAATAGCAGAAATGTAGACAGCTTTACGGAATCTTGGAGGTTCAACAGATGACATAGACTTTTGGTCTATGTTGAAATCCGTTTTCGACCTTAAAGCTTCGTCAACATCAGCAGTTGTTTGGATTTTGGAACTCATTTTGGTTTAACAAAAAGAAAAGAAAAAAAAAGTTATCAAAAATCCTTAATAAAAAAAAAAAAAAAAATTTTATCGTTGTACAAAGAAGATGGTTTCTAAGATACAAATAGTGTAAAAGTGAGGGAACGGTCCGGCTCGGAAAGATTTTTTATCCAATCAGAGACTGCTTCTTTTGAAATTAAAGAAAAGATGGAAGCACGTCTCAACAAGTTGGTTTCACAACAGCAATGTTTTTTGATCCAGTGCCTAAACAATGGTGAATGCCATTGAGCTGTTATTAAAATGAAAAACTGAGATAGATATCTTTTAATTTCAAAGAGATCGTTCACCACGCAAAATAACTTGGCGAATAAGCAGGAGATGGTAGTATAACAAAATCTTCCTCTTGTAATAATAATTGCTTTTACAGTTGAAAAGGAGCTTTAAACAAAATCTAGTAGCATTTGCTCTTTCCCCACGTGGGTGGCTATCTATATACTTGTCTTCTAAGAATTATTCGCTTATAGCTTCATGTCATTCATAGATGCAAAGAATTTCTATTCTTTTCATGAATTGCTTAACGATGCGGTTGCTCTCAACACATTGTAAATAGTTTTCCTAGTTAAAGAAAGAAAAGCAGATTAATCCTTTATTAAGTATATCATACACTGATTTATCATACAAGTATACATTTTTTTTTAAAAAAAAAAAAAAAGAGAAATAAAGAAAACACGCGCATTTTCATAATAAATTATTCTGTTTTACAAAGTAACAGGGCATAACCGGTATTTAAGCATATTCAAAGGGGGGCATATATTTTTTTTTTTTTTTTTTTGTGAAGTTTACTACTGTCTTTTTTGATTCATCATATCTGCTAAAAAGGGACAGTCTGGTTGGTGAGATCCAAAGTTGGGCGTACAATAATTACATCGCATTACTGGAAAGATGTTATCTTCAAGAAGGCTTTGGGGAGGCGTAGAAGAAGTAGAAGGTGGTACCTGAAATAAGCCACTGTTCGTAGGATCGACAGAATGAGTAGGGCTCGTAAAATGAACGGTAGGAGACTGAACTCGTTGCCTCTCTGGTAGGGAAGGCTTTCTCATTCGATTTTTAGACGAATAAGGTGAATAGAGAGGCTCGGAAGAACGCGAGGCTGGCAACAACAATCTTTGGTTTCGCTTATTGTTTTTTTCGTCAGAAACACGGTTAGTAAGGAGTTGACCTTTTTCGACGCATTTGTTTTGATGTGCGGTAAACCCTGCATTACGGAAACCACGTTGGTCATATTTCAAAAACTCTTTTTGACAAACTCTACACTTTTCATATTCTGGCATCTTGTTTTTGGTTAATGAAGAAAAAAAAAAAAGAGAGAGGCTTCTTTGCATCCTTTATTTAAATGCTTATTTTTATTATTATTAAAGCTAAAGAACAATAATGTAATTTTCAATAAAGAAGAGGGTTTATTTTTAGCTTTTCTACAATAAAATATTTTGATTATCTAATGATATGTATATAAAAATAAAAACAAGTATAGCAACAACAATAGACTTTTTCTACCAGCCATTTTCCGCATTACGAATACGCAGATATTCATAGATCTTATTACCCGTTTCTTCTTCACGTAAATGAATCATGTAAACAATGCTTGTCTTGGCAGCTTCATCTGCCAATAAGAACGTGATTCTCTTTGAAGTAATTCTCTCTACATTTCCGCTCTTGACAGTGGCACTCACTAATTTACTCTTATCATTCTCTATTTGAATCATCATACGTTGACTAGGTGATTGTTGTGAAATTGACACTTTCACACTACCAAATGGGGTCCAGCTATTTGTCTCGTTCTGTAAGAACAATTTAGCTTTACATTGCATGATAGACGTCAACGTTTGTGGCACATTAACGTGATCTACTGGGTCTGGAATTTCCTGTTCTGGAAGCAATTCACGTTGTTGTTGTTGTTGAAGGATGTTGGCAAAAACCTGAGCGTCTTGAGGTTGGTAAAAATGAATCAAGTAGTTTTCTTTTCTGTCACCCATAAATAAAGAAATATTGACGTCGGTAGGTGAGGGTTGTCGGATTACTGTGTTGGGCAAAATCCATGCCGTTAAATAAAGCTGGCCCGTGTTTTGCAATTGCACAGAGACACAAGCACCGTCATTGTGGGATAATCGAATTTGAAGAAGGCATCGTCCTTCGGCTGCATACCATGATTGGTTGGCCCAGTGGAAGACATCACATTCGTTATTACTAAATAAAATCTCGCTTACAGGCTAATGTTATAAATAGATATATAATTGAATAAATAGAATCTCCCGAAAAATGTGACAATAACTTACACTGTAGGGAGGCGACATTGTGCCATTATTCATAGGGCGAACATTAGCTTGGTGATTAAATATTTGTTGCTGTTGTTGATGTTGTTGCTGGTGCTGATGTTGTTGATGATGGTGGTGTTGCTGCTGCTGCTGTTGTTGTTGATGATGCTGCTGTTGCTGTTGCTGGTGTTGGCGTTGCTGTTGATGATGTTGCTGCTGACCTTGATGTGGGTGATGCTGATGTTGACCTTGATGTTGATGCTGCTGACGGTGCTGTTGATGATGATGTGAGGGAGGGGGGTTTCTTGAAGACATATTGGATGATTGCATTTGTCTATTATATCCTGTCTGTTGCTGAGGATGAGGAGAGGGTAATGGATGGTTACTTGCGTGAGGATATCTTTGTTGCACCATTGGGTTAGGTAATGCCTTCGATTGATTCATCTGTGGAGATCTTGCAGAGGAACCGCGAGGGACACGGTTATTATTGTTGGAAGAAAGGTAATCGTTGGTTTTTTGAGTAACTGCTTGCATGGCTTCTGGTATAACTGCTCTTTGTACTTCAATATTTCTTGGAGAAGATGGTTTGCTATCTATAGGTGAAGAATAGATTTTACTAACATTCATTAAAGAGAAAGAAGAAGAAAAAAAAAAAAAAAGAGGTCGTACCTTTTTTTTGTGGTAATGTTGTAGAAATAGACAATTTCGATGGTGTAGGTGTTTCAATATTATATGTCGTCTGAACATGTGATGTGTCTTTAACTGGAGATGATATAGGAGGTCGACGGTCTTTCACGTTGACCTTGTCTTTTTTAGGCGACGTTGGGGTCGACTTGCCAATGTCGTTTTGAAGTAGCGCTCGTGCAACAATAGGCACATGTGGGATGATTTTGACAGTTTGGTTTTTTGGTTGAGGTGTTGGAAGTGGTAGCGGCGGTGGCGGTGGAAGTTTTTCATTGAGTTGAGAGTCATATATGTCCATGATTGTATCTCGTGTATTTACAGTTTCTTTTTTATCATACTCCTCTTCATCACCGTAGTCTTCATCGGAGCTTTCCAATGACGAATTCTCCCCCGACTCAGAATTGTAAAAGGTAAAAAAATCCGTTGTTGCGCGAACACTGTTGGGTTTGCTTGCATCTGATATCATGCTGTTATGGTAACTGGAGGTTGAAACTCGACTGACTCTTCTTCTTTGCACTACTCTACTTAGATCCTGGGATGCCAATGTGATTGTACTAGGTGCGTCCTGATCTACACCGACCCACGTGTTTCGTGTTTTCTTTGAATCTGCATGTACTCTAATGTGCTTTTTTTCTAAAATGGTGAATCTCAGGATGTATTCGCCCACGATTTCTCTATCAATAGACTCAGATTTCACTGTGATATCATTCACCGGCACCGCTGGATACATTAATAGAAATTGTGAGAGCGATATCTCCTTACACATAACGAGTACTTGAGATGTTAAAAGAAAATGAACTTGTGTTGAAGAGGGTTTATTTTCATCGTCTGACATCATTACAAAACTATCCCTCATAATCAATTGAGTCCCAGGGCTCGCAACACATAACTGGTAACTCTGTAAATATATAAAGAAGACATTTAGTATGCTTAAGTGATACAACGTGTGACAAGTTTTTACAATCTGTGCGCCATTGTGGAGATCGACCGTTCTCGAGCAATCAACCAAACGTTCAAATTCTACGAGCTCAGGGTTGACATAGGATGAACGGAAATTTGTTTGAATTCGAGGTAATGGAGGTGGGTTGAAGCTGACAACTGGCCTAAAATGGGGCGTATGCTTCATGTTTTTTGCATGCAATATAATTGTAGTTAGCCGTTCTTCTACATGGTAAGATTGTTCGTTATCTGCATTGTTCGTTAATATCTATTTAGAATGTGTAAGATATTGCTTTTTCTCTCAAAGTTTCAGTACCTTCGTATATAAATTTTGGTAATATTCCAATCGCTGTATGGGCGCATTAAAAAGTGATTCCAGGTTGACCTCGTTGGATGTACTTGCTGATAAATCCTTTATAAGCACACACTCGTCTGTTAGTTTTTCTCTGTACAAAATAATGCAACTTTGTTTACCTCTAATAAGTTATGTATAGCTGGATTTTGAAGAATGTCATATCTTTGATTAAGATTGGGTATATATGTACGACAATAACTGGTATAAGGCACCTCCAAGTCATCTACCTATGACAATCTAAGCAAGAAGGCTTATTATTCGAGATAGAGTTTTTTTACCCAGCGCATAAGGGCTTCGTATAGTTGATATGCTGTCATTCTCATTAATTTCTATGACTTTATGATCAATTTTTGCTAGCAACGCTTGATTTCTGTGGGGTTTACCATATAAAACCGCTTGTTTGTTTGCAATATCTTTTGAGCATGTATGAGAAGCTCAGAAAAATCGGGGGAGGCTGATGTCATTTGCTTCATCCAAATCGGTGCAATTTGCTATTCCATGTCAATTAGTTTACGAACTACTCAGGCACAACAAATCTCGATAAGTGGCAATGATAATCATAAAAAAACTTACACAGTCGATCATTTTAAGGGCTTCAATATATTGCTGTTCGGTTTTGACGAGATCATTCAAAAGGCTGGTATTGCTTTCATTGGTACTGTTAAAGGATTGTGAGGTTGATGTTGACATGGCAGTGTTTGTGGAAAGAGCGTTTGATGGAGTTTTAAAGTTGAAGTTGACTTGATGAAAAGTCTGGTGATTTACTCCATCAGTTGCACAAAAGACCAACTAAGGGTGGTAATGTCACTTCTGATGGTCTTATCATTGCTTTCTTTAGTTATCGGTTTGAATGGCGATTTATTTGCTGGTTAATCAGCTTTCAAGAAAAGGTAGAGCGATCAAGGGTATTATCAGTGAAAGTCCAGCAGTAGTAAAGTACAGAATGAATGAAGCCTTAATTACAATAAAACAAAGAACAGCTATTATAGCGAAAACTATGGATTGGTGGGTCATAATATGTTCATATATATCTTTTTGGATTAAGCCATTATCCTTAAAACTCGCTTCTATCTTCCTAGAAATATATGGCACTAAGGTTGTAGGTTACTGTTACTGTTATGTTTGTGCGACAGGTGTTCAAATTAACATGCAATTAAACAAACAAGTTGACAACTGGAAAACCAATACCAGTTTTAAGGAGAATGGAAATAAATAGGGAAACGCTTCGCCTAATAGCCCCTGGGTTGTTTGTTTTTATTTTAGTATACCTGTCGCTACTCTCGAAATCTTTGACTCCTGTGCTCTTACAAACCTTTTGACTCTGCTGACAATGATCCTCTACCTCATCTTTCATGTTTTATGCAAAAATGACCCTAATCCACAAAAAAAGGGCTCTGTCTCTAAAGCGGGTAACTTTTGCCTCGCACCTTCACTTTTCGCGAAATATACTTGAGATTGCCTATACTATGGCTGTTATTTTAAATAAGCGTTACAAAAGCCTTGAAATTCTATGAGCTCAGCCTCTTGGTTTAGGTCCGCTGGTTGCTGTTTGCTTACTTTTTCATGAACTCTCTTACAACAAATTTTCAGCTGAATTATCTCGGCTCGAATTAAATTGGCAAACTTGATACCTCTACAGTCGTGGTAGCTAGTGCTCTTGTTTTGCTACTAACTTTTACTAGACCTTTATATTATTGCTTCTTCCTTCTTTCATAAGATATTTTTCATCCTCTATTCTTGCTTAACTGGCCAGAGCAAAACGTCACATTTAATCATTTTATAATGACTTATTAAGATCGCCAATGTAGTACCAAGGGAACAAGCAACAAATGCGCAGACATATATAAAAATATATGTGCATGTGTGATACCCATTCTCCCAGGGATATAAAACAAAAAGTGTCTTTTTTTTGTCATTTGTTATAATTCCCATCGTGATGACTCAATATCCTTCCATTCAGAATGCGCCGCGAGAAATACTGGAGCAGATTTTCAGCTCTTTGACGAAAGCAACTCTGCGTCAATGTCAGTTTGTGTGCCGATCTTGGTACTTAACAGCTCATCGCTTAATCTTCCAAGAGATTGTTCTTAAAACGTTTACAACAGTAGATAGCTTTTCGCGCTCTTTGCTGGCCAACCCGCATCCTCGTTTTTTGAACGCAGTGCAAACTATAACTCTAGGCAAGGGCACTGGAAAAGGAAAATCAACAGAGCTCACAAAGGAGGATATTACACGACTTGTATGTAAGTTTCCACACCTAAAGCAATTACATATTGGTCTCGCTCAGTTCCCCTTGGGCTACATTAACGACGATGAGGTGTGTGATTCTATATTAAAGAGCTGCCCTGAGTTCGAGTACATTTCCGTCGGCGATCCCCTCATGCAATCCTATAAAGACGTCCAATGCTATTATGACATAGCGTATAAGATGCGATATCGGTGGACAAAGTTTACGGTCAGAACTTTTAAGCAAAAAGGTGGCCTTCAGTTTGGTGAAGAACAAATGCTTCAAATTTTAGTCAGCTTGCCACGTTTGAAGGAGATAGAAATCAAATCGTATTTTAATGCAAAGGGTATGGAGAATTTTTTGACAATGATTGGCCTCCTCCCTCCGTTAGAAACGTTCAAGTGTACTACAGAATTGGATCGAGAGGATTTTGTGGAGATGCATCTATTAGAAAATCATTTAGAGGATAGTAGGGAGCTGCTCTTAAGAAAGCTAGCCAATATCAAGAACTTTACTGTGCATAATAATTGTCTCGGAAGATTATGCTGTAACTTGGTTGTGTTCATTACCCATTATTTGACCGGCCTTGAATCTCTTGATTATACATCTGAACATAGATATGCTTTCGATGCTTGGAGTGACAATGCTTTCTGTAACGACTTGTTGGAATACGCTAGTCGACTACCCTCATACAGTATTACAATACCCAATACAGGAAGATCAAATGTCATTAGTTTTATAAGAGCGGCACGAAAAGTTTACCGCTTTTTACCTCAAAACATCAAGTATGTGGAGAAACATGTGAAGCTCCATGTATCTCAGCCTAACGGGTCTTTTGGGATGAATATACAATCGAAAAAAGTGGATGATTATCGAGTTTCGCGCTCAATGGAAATCTGGTGCTTGAACCCGCGAAATTACCAGGGTGTCATCGAAGAAATAGTGGAAGCAATGGACCCCTCAAGCCCTATTGATAGCCTGGAGTTGGTGATTTCCAAAACTAACTATACAGAAAACCGATTTCCGCTAATGTTTTTTCCTGCATTAGAGGCCATCTTAATTGGCCTTCCGACCTTGGAAAAACTAGTTATAAGTTTCTTTACTGTAAGATATAAAAATTATACCCTACCGACTACAAGTTATCCCAACATAAAACATTTGGAACTAAATGTATTTGACAACTGTGGCAGCTCAACAGCGGCTGAAGATATTATTCCCTTGTTCACTGGTGTAGAATATTTGACGCTTCATTATTACTGCGGCAATATCAACCCAGATACTTTCCCTCAATACGATCTATTTTTGAATGAAATGGAACTAAAGGAGCTACATCTTGATGTAACTTTAGCGGATGACTTGGTGGAGCGTTTAGACAAAGATAGCTGTGTCCATACTTTTTTTATGATCAACGTACATCTTTTGGTCAAAGACAATCACCGCTTCTTCAAAGTTTCTCGAGAGGGTTATTTCCAAATAACCGAAATTGACGAGCACAGCTTGGAACAATTGGCTGATGGAAAACGCTACTTTCAAATCTGCATAGAGGTAAAGAATTTAGAATTTTTAAAAGTTTATACACATTCAAGACCATATGAACATTATGTTCATTATTTCCATGACAATGGTGCCTACGAGCTTAAAGAAGCTAAAATATGGCTTGCTTGAAGACTTTCATGGGGCCATAATAACCAACAACACAACATTAACTGCTGGCAATAAATAAGAGTCTGAAGAAATAATAAATAATGGAAACCTCAAGAACTTCTTCATCATGAAGGATTCTGTATAGTTTTCAATATATATAAAGTGTAGTTTATACCAAAATGAAAGGTGTATATATATACTTTCAAGTTACTGAACACTTTAATAAAGTTAAGTTATTTGAATCGGACCCTTCTTTTACCTTTTCTTCTGAACAAACAGTGTAATATATGGCAAAAAGCAATGAACTTTCAAGCTAACCAACCTCCACCACGTCCATGTGAGCGCTACAAACAGCTTGGCTTTACCTGACCCTACATTCGAATAAGTAACATATTACTTTCCAGTATTCTAGACTCATTGTTAGTATAATAACTAGCTTTACTCAAAAACAATTTTGAAGATGCTTGAAACCCTCATCGTCTATACAAAGTATGCTAACCTTTGTACATATAGTGTTCTGAGAAAATACATAATATTGTTGATTTGATAACAATGTACTGGCCGTTGAGCCTGAAGTGACTACACAATACGTATTGATGCTATACAACTACTTTCAAATCGATTATTTAAGCCGTTGTCAAAAGATCCTCCTAATAAAAGTTTCAAAGAAAAAAGAAGCTTTGAATTCTTTTTATTGATTTTTTCACCTTTTTCTTTTAAAAAAAAATCACATATACTTGTTTTCAACTATAATTTACATATAATTCATTATGGCTCATTTGGTCTCACGGCATCTAAGATAAAAAGTTAGAATACAGCACTTCTTATTGATATAATAGCTTTACCAAAATAGTGGTGGGCCATTGCCTCTTTAGCAGTAAAACGCTCTTGATGATCATATCTCAATAAGTGGTCCAAGAAATCGAGAGCCTCGTCGGAAACAAAACGTTGATTATCATTTGTAATGAATTTAACCCAAGGTTTACGGACATGTCTACCTAAAATGTTGTTGTATTCAGGCGCAAGTGTAATAGAATATTTGTCAATATAGCTGAAGAGATCATCTGTTCCGAGTACTCGGGCAATTTTAACTAGTTGATCGTAATTGTCATGGCCATGGAAGAAAGGCTCTTTACGGAATATCTATTTACACTCCATATTAAAACCCTTTTTATAGAAAAACCGCCATTTTATGACTATACTTACCATGCTAGCAAACATACAACCAAAACTCCACAAATCCAAGCTGTAATCGTATTCTTGAAAATCGACCAACAATTCAGGACCTTTAAAATATCTTGATGCAACACGTACATTGTATTCGGTTCCAGGGTGGTAAAATTCTGCTAACCCCCAATCGATCAAACGAAGCTTTCGGTACATGGTATTAGTGTTTTCTTTGGATATGAGTATTTGTAAAATATTTTACCTGTTTCTTTTCGTGGTCAATCATAACATTATGAGGTTTAACATCACGATGCATAATTCCTTTCGAATGACAATAATCGAGGGCCTACATATACAATTTAAGTATATTTCTTCTCGTCCTTCAATTGCAGTAGTTAAATACCTTTAATAGCTCGAACATATAATATTGAATGTCGTTTACTGTAAAACGAGGATAAAGTATTTTGAATTCGGTATTGTTGACATATTCAAATATAATTGCTGGCGTTTTAGACTATAATGAATGGCCAATGTTGAGTGTTCTAATTTTATCAAAATAAGAACCAACTTACCATTGGGTCTCGTACAATATCATAGAGCCCAACAATGTTTACTCCACCAGCCAAGTTTTGAAGAATTTTGATTTCACGTTTGATTTTCTTCTTCTTTACAGGCTTCAATGCCTTTATAATACACTTTTGGTTACTTGTAATATCTATTCCTTCGAACACTTCTGAGTATTTGCCGCGTCCCACTTTTCGAACAATTTCGTAATTATCTTGGTTTCTACATTTCAAGAATAAGTAAATAAATTCTTTCTACCTTCTAATATTACCCCCATTCAACTTGAAGATTGTCATAATCCCAATATGAAGTTGGCATATTTGCATTAGCGTCGGCATAACATCTAGCTACGCTTTTGCCGGTAGTTGCGTTTACAGCTGCACACATCTATACTAGGTAGAAAAGAAGACGAAACATAGTTTCAAAAATGTATCATTTAAATCTAAGTCACACAAGGAAAAATAAATTTCTGGGTGATTTTGAGTGCATATCATATACAGTATAATTTTCAGTTCATCAGTATGTGTTATCCACAGTTAACTAGGCGGTCGGTTAAAGGGTCCTACTTTATCGGAAGTATTGAGGGGAGAATGTTTTTTTTTTACTTTATGGAACATAAAGCTGGTAAGTGTTCCATGCGGCTCGTATTGGAAAATTTGCCTCCTCCAGGGAGTTGGGGTAATTCTAACTATAGACACATTGGATAATAATAGCATCACTGACAAAATTCGCTGGATGTTATCACTTTAGCCTTTATAAGTGTAACATTGAATAAGTTACCATCGTCTTTCTCTTCTTGACTTTCCAAAAATGGCTCAAGCTGGGGCCTGAAATCGGAGGGAACTACGTGCGTGGTTTCATATTTTCGCAAATGTCATTAATTTAAGCTTAATTCAAAGAAAAGTACAACGAGATACTTTAATTGTTTTGTTTCGAACATTAGAAAAGCTCAGTTGATTGGGTATTTTAGGGGATTGGCTTAAGTTCAGCGATCAAGAAATGAGTTAAACTTTTGTATTTTGATATAAGAGCTACATTAAAAACAGCAAAAGAATAAACGATAAAATGTTTTTCTTTTGTATATATTTGCCCGTCTTTCATGTAAATGAGCGGAATTGAAAATGTGTTGATGAATTTAGGAAGAGAATAGGCACTATGCGTACTTGAGCGGCATTGTCTTTGTTGAACAGGATTTTGAAATTACCTAAAAACAAAGAAAGTGAGATTAATTTACTAACGGGGACTGTATGCCCTTTGATTGTTAACTGCACTATTCTATCATATAAAGGTGTGAAATGCGAATGGTTAATATAAGAGTATGGTTATCAAATTATAGCTAAATCCAATAATAAGATTACATATCGAAAGCCAACCAACGACTCCAGATGTTATGGTTGAGGGTAATGTTGTTCATTTAGTAATTAGATAAGACAGTCAAATGACTGCCTCCAAGGTGAGCTTCTTCCTGCCTTTATGCACAAAACGAATCAAATACAGGTGGGTTGCTAATGAGCTTTGACGTTCCTTAAGACATAGCTAGTTATATAGAAAGTAAAAACAAAAATCTCTTCATAGCAGCTAAATAGAAAGATTGTCATAATGAGAAAAAGAGCTTCAATGAGACCGGAATACACAATCCTGTAATGGTCATTTTAAAGAACACAAAAGTGTACAAGACAAACTTTAACAAAAAAAAATTCATACAAAAAACAAACTTTAATAAAAATACAAACATTTGTGTAACAATTCTGTTATACGAAAATTCAATTGGTCAGAAACATTTCTATCTCCAAGGCAACAGATTCTATTTTTATTCTGTTTCCAAAACGCAAATCATTGAATCTCCCTAAGGGCGACTTTGAGACTTCTTCCCTTTTTTTCCCAGTTCGGTTTTTTGGGTGTTGAATTACTACACCAGAAAATTAAAACTTTTGATTAATCTCGATGAATCAACAAAATCCTAATATACCCAATGGCACACAACAACAAAACCCAATGAATCTTCAGAATGATGTACCAAACCCTAACTGGACTGAGGAAATAACCGTACAAGAACGAGCTCGTTTTGTCACCCAATTGTAAAAAAAAAAAAAAATAATAATAATAGATTTACGTAAACATGTCTTACTAAAGCGTTATGAATTTTTTAGAGGCAACGCCTTGAAAGTGCTATCTCCTTCAACACCTGATAATGATATCCTCATAGCAGCCAAAAACTTTGAAGCAACAATATACAGCAAAAGCTCGAACAAGGTATTTTCGTCTCGTTTGTTTTACTAAGGGAATCTTTTACAGATTTGTTATAATTAGAATCAGTATGTTATGGCTTTTGCAAGAAAGTTCCATCAAATTAAATTTCAACAAAGTCAATTGCAAGGTGGAACATTGCCGCAGCAAGCTCAACAGCAGCAACAGCTTCAACAACAACTTCAACAGCAGCAACAGTCCCAACAGCAAAATGGAACTCTGACACAATCTATGGCCCAAACGCCACAACAGCAAGTACAGCAGACAAACACACCTGTTCAATCGATTGCTCAAATTCAACAACAGCAACAAAGTCAGCAAGCACAAATGCTGGCTTTGCAACGAACTGCCGCCCAAGCAATGGCAGCAGCTGCGGCTGCAGGAAACAACGTAAATACCAACAATGGTATTAATACAACTCAAGGCTTAAATAATATCAATCTGCAACAGCTCCCACTTAATATTCTCCAAAATTTGAACTTGGCTAATGGCAATCAAGTATCACCCCGACAAATTCAAATGTATCTTGCTAGACAAGCAGCACTCCAGCAACAGCAACAGCAACAACAGGGTCAGCAGCAAACAGCAGATACGTCAAATATAAACAATTTAAATCAAAACTTTCGTCCATCTGTATCCGGTGTGAACGTTTCGAGCTCTCCATTGCAGTTAAATAATTTTTCTAATGTAAGATACCTCTATTCTTTTTTATGGTTGGTAGCTTATTTTTGTGCAACTATATAGGTGGGTAATCAGCAGCAGATCAACCCTGAACTGCTGATTCAGCATCTACAAGCCCAGCAAGCTCAGGCTCAGGCTCAGGCTCAGGCTCAGACTCAGGCTCAAGCACAAGCTCAAGCTCAAGCTCAGGCTCAGGCTCAAGCTCAGGCTCAAGCTCAGGCTCAAGCTCAGGCTCAAGCTCAGGCTCAGGCTCAGGCTCAAGCTCAAGCACAAGCACAAGCTCAGGCTCAGGCTCAGGCTCAAGCTCAAGCACAAGCACAAGCTCAGGCTCAGGCTCAGGCTCAAGCTCAAGCACAAGCACAAGCTCAGGCTCAGGCTCAGGCTCAAGCTCAAGCACAAGCACAAGCTCAGGCTCAGGCTCAGGCTCAAGCTCAAGCACAAGCACAAGCTCAGGCTCAGGCTCAGGCTCAAGCTCAAGCACAAGCACAAGCTCAGGCTCAGGCTCAGGCTCAAGCTCAAGCACAAGCACAAGCTCAGGCTCAGGCTCAGGCTCAAGCTCAAGCACAAGCACAAGCTCAGGCTCAGGCTCAGGCTCAAGCTCAAGCACAAGCACAAGCTCAGGCTCAGGCTCAGGCTCAAGCTCAAGCACAAGCACAAGCTCAGGCTCAGGCTCAGGCTCAAGCTCAAGCACAAGCACAAGCTCAGGCTCAGGCTCAGGCTCAAGCTCAAGCACAAGCACAAGCACAAGCTCAAGCTCAGGCTCAAGGGCAGCAACAACAGCAACTACAACAGCAACTTGCCCAACAACAACTTGCCCAACAGCAACTTGCTCAACAACAGCTTGCACAACAACAACTCGCACAACAACAGCTTGCTCAACAACAACTTGTTCAGCAACAACGACTTGCTCAACAGCAGCAATTAGCACAGCAGCAACTTGCTCAACAGCAACAGCAACAGCAACAGCAACAGCAACAACAGCAACAGCAGCAGGTATTTGGCCAAACACAACAACAAATGCCAACCAATACTTCGGATAATGTACAAAGCAACACTAACGCTAACAACATGGCCACTCAACAACAACAGCAGCAGCCTAACGGCGTTGGAAGGCCGATTAGTGTACAACAAAGAAGTGCCGCTGCAGAGCATGTGCGACAACTGGATGAAAGCATTCGAAGCACAAGAGGTAAATGAAGCGCTTTTCTTAAAGAGAGAAACAAAGACTGAATTTTTGTTGATAGTTCAACGTAATGTCATCGAGGGACTATCTGAAGAAGAAAAAACATCTATTCGTGAACAAACACAATTGATAAAGCCATTCTACGATAAGATCGACAACTTATTACCCATATTCTACGCTCTTACTTCCAACACAGAAGCTGCAAAAAGGTTAATTTTAATGAAATACATGTTTGAAGAGCACTTGCAGATGTTAGGACAAAATAAATTTGCTTTTAGCTTAGAACATTTGGCAAGGCTAAAAGAACAATTTAGTGGATATTTCTCTTGGGTGCGCAGCCAAGCTCCTCATCTGATTAATACTGGTTTACCGTCTCAAAATGCCACCACAACCGCAATGACACCTGCTCCCTTGCAAAACTTGGATGAAGCTGGCGTAAAACGCCCTAGCATTGACCTAAAGCTACCCGCCAACAAGAAGCAAAAGGTCAATCAATCACCTGCACTATTAAATGCTGGAACCCCTCAACAGCAAGCCCGAAATGGCTCACCCATTCAACAAAATCGATCTCAGGAAGGCAATAACTTCCATACACCTAGCCCAATACCCAATGCTGGCACACCTATTCCAATAAACGACATTATCCAGTCTTCATCTCCTCAACAACAGCTATATTTACAACAGCAGCAGAAACAGCCTCAGCTTCAGCATGCTCAAATGCAGAATCAGGTCGTTGATTTAACTTCTCCTCAGTCAAGACCACGACAGCTGCTTGGGCTAAGCCCTCAACAGGTACAAGCACCTCAACAGCAAGGGCAAACTCCACAGCAAACTGTGCAACAACCACAAACACCTCAGTTAATGCAAACGTCTCAGCAGACACAGATGCAAACACCACAACCGCAAGTGCAACCACAAATGCAAACACCACAACCACAGACGCAAACGCCACAACAGTTAACGCAAACGCCTCAACAGATCCAAGCGCTTCAACAAATGCAAGCTGCTCAACACGGCCAGACACCAGTGCAAGGACAACAGGCAACGCCGCAACAACAAGCCCAAAATCAAATGATTTATCAAGCTGCCATTGCAAGTGGGCTTCCACCTGCTATTGTAAGCCTATTGCCTGCTCGTGCACTGCAATGTAGCTGGTTACTGCAACAAGCCGCCCAAAACCGTATTAGCCTAACACCCCAACAGCAACAGCAAATTCGAGCTATGTTGAATGAACGCGTAGAAGCTGCCAAGCAACAGCTTGCTTTACGAGAACAAGCGCAACCTCCAACACAAGTTCAACCAAAGCCTTCAAACACGATAGATTTTACAGCGGATGCTATAAAGACAGAGCCGGTAGAGACAAAACCTGTCAATCCGATACAACAAGCTACACAGATGATGCATCTTTTGCAACAGCAGCCACCACCTTTGCAGCAGCCAGTAGTACAAACTAAACTCACGCCTACTATACAGTCCCCTCGTCCGATACCCACTGCTACATTAAGGCCTGGTATGGGACCTGATGATAAGGTAGTGAATGCCACGATGTACGCGACTGATGTTTTGAAAGATGTTGCTAGAATTCTGGCAACCACAGACCAACAAGAAGAACCTGTATGTGAATTAAAAGCTGTTATGGAGGGAAACCGTAGTACATTGTTATTTGAGCCCTACATTATTAAATATGATAGCGAAGATGAAGAAGAATTAGTAGAGGAAAAGATATTATTAACAGAACAAGATGTTTATAATACGTGGTATGAAGTGGGAATGGATACAGGTGTGCCGAGCCTGACGGATATCATGCCAGGTTTCGATTGGTCAAAAGAGAAAACCTGCATCTAAAAAAGACGACGACTCCTGTCCATCCCGTTTAAATATATTCACAAAGACAGTTTTATTTATTGATAAATATATATATATATATATGTAATACCCAAGATTGATAGTAATAATAAAAAAAAAAAGAAGAAGCTATCCTATATAGAACTTGTATAAAAGCAAAAAAAAAAAAAAGAAGTTTTTATCTAAAAGTTTTATATACATGTCAAAGAAAATACAAGTAGTGGAGTAATAGCAAGGTTCTTTTTGTTTTTAGAGAAAGTCCCAGCTAATTTTACAAACGCCTAAAGAAAGACTGCCGCATACTTTCAGGAACACTAAATACATGACAAAGTTAGTTTTTGGGCGTGTTTCTATAAAAGATAAATTCTTACATGCAGAGGACATATCTAAGCAGCCATTATTGCAACCTGGACAGGTATCAACAATTCTTGCTGTCACCGATTTGCCAGTTTTCCCAATGATTGTTACTTTTTTGTTACAAAGAGGGTTTTTGTTTGGATTTGCACCATTTTTCATTTGCGTATGACTAACAGCGACCACCATGTCATCATCACTATTTAATTGACCACAAGATCCAGTGCCAGCACTAACATCATAATATGTTCCAGTACCGAGTATTGACAACAGCTTACTGGCTGTTTTTCCAAGATCCAGAGGGCGCGATTCGACTCGTTCAAATACAGAAAAAAGACATAAGGCAAATATTAACATACACCAAAATTTATTCATTTTTTTATACAATTAAGAAAACAGAAAAAAAAAAAAAAAGTGAAAAAAAAAAAAAAAAAAAAAAAAAGGAAAAAAAAAAAAAAAAAAAGAAACGAGGGTATATATGTAGAAGTTGTAATAAACCTCCTTAATAAATTAATATTGAACATCGCTCTCTTTTTGTGTTTGTAGAACCAAAAAAGAGAAAGACTCACACCTTTTTTAAACGTACATACATTAATATACATGTTTACATTTATGGTCAATTAAAAGAGTTTTTTTTTTTTTTTTTTATTCGCAGAACTCGGTCTCCTCCTTCCCCAACCCCTAATTCATAGTTCTTTACTCCTTTCTACTATCTAATGTTATAGAAAAACATCTCCTGTTAAGAGTATGTATTTGGAGGTTATCGCTTTTTTTTTTTCTTGGGAATTGAGCGGAAAACAATTATGTTTTATTGCCACTGCAAAGTTTGATTTGATCTACGTGTGATAAGCCTCGTCTTAACGAAACAAATACATTATGTATGCATTTTGATGAGTCTTTTTGTTGTTTCTACTTACATTGGGCTTTTATGAAACAGTAATTCCTATATTCTAGAAGTAATTCCTTAGGACATATACTAAAAATTGATTAGTGACATAATAAAAGGTCAAACGATCCTCACTACTTTTTCCTCTTCTAGTCATATCAGTTACTGCAATTGACTCTCTCTTGAAGTAATAAAGACCCTATATCAGTATCAATCGATTCTAAAAGGTTTACTGTTTTTTTTGATAAAAATAGATTTATCTTCTTACATGCATGCCCTTTCGATATGATTTTCAAAAAAAAAAAAATATTCATTTCACAACTGTTATCAAACGAATCTTCAATTTCCAGTAACTCAGTTTTCATAGCGGTATTATTATGTCAATCGGAAATAATATCAAAAATAAGCAAGGAAAACAGGAGAAAATCAAAAGGAACAAGCGCATAAAAGGAGCAGCCGTTAGTACAGTATCTATAGAAAACTCTGGTAGGACAAATCTACAATGCATTTCTGTTGCCTGACATATATGTAATATCTTAATCTTTTACAATGAATTGCTGATAAAGAAATAATTTATATACAAGTAAATCCTGCATTATCATCCTCCATAATCATGAGAACAACTGCAAACTAATGCTTCTTGGGACAACAAAGTCATTGCATTGCTTAACAGGCAGACTAATGGCAAATAAAATTGACTATTTGCACCGGCTTGCTCATGATGCTCCGGTGGATCGACATTTTTACAGTAACAAAACACAGCTCATTGCTGGTATCCATGTAAATGGCATAATAAAAGCACATATTGACTTTATACTCCTTTACAAGCATTAAAAATGCTATTTGGGACAAGTTTTTGTCGTTTCATTGATGTATATTCAACCAACACTTTACAAACAAATCGCACTCAAAAATCCATAAACTCCGGCTCGAACAAACGCTAATTAAGTCATATGATCGTAACTTGCAGTGAGTGACAACATCATTTTAGAATATTACGTAAGCTATTATTAGCCAATCATATAGCGAGTATTGAGCGGCCCGAAAAAAAAATAACCATATTTGGAGAAATTTGCCAAAAACAGTAACTGTATGTATAAAATAAATTTTGTGGTTCAAAAGTCACTCAAAAAGCCTTGCTAGCTCAGATTAAGAAGTAGGTTTTTATTTAATAAATTTAATGGGCACTCGATATGAGCATAGCCTAAATTTTTAAGAACATATAATAATTAAAGATATCTAAAAAACCCTTAAGAACACTATATAACTATAAAAGGGGGAAATGAAGTTCAAGAAAAATAGTAGTTGAGAGGCAAGGGATTACTGTGAGTGAAGATTTGATCCAAAGGTACCGCCATCGGCTGGGAACTTCGATAAAACGTACCACCGTGGGGACGCAATTGGAAACAAAAATTCAAACGGGTCATCACTGCAGAGAGGTCAAGGAAAGTACATAAAATTAATTTGGAGGTAACCACCAGGACATGCCAGGATCTGGATCAGGGGCAATATTA